>PVKU01000595.1:33906-82384 GCA_004027475.1 Anoura caudifer | reverse complement strand
GTGAGCTAATGTGCACACTGCTCTGCACGGTGTGCTCTTCATGGAGACTGTGCCTAAAAATGACAGTTCTTACTATGATGACAATTACTGTCACCCAAAAATGAAGGACTTTATGGTTGCAGAGCCCAGGATCAGACACCTAAACACCCCCACCATTATTTTTCAGCTCTTCACAGTGTCAAACTAATTAGAGTATCAGAGAAATTGAATAAATGTTGGAGTGTACATGACCCTGAATCAATACTGAATCCAACGCCATGTTCTTCTGCTGGTAAAAAAGGGACACCTGACCCCTGGCAGGCCTCAGGGTCATCACTGTGGACACAGTGTCCATTGTCCAGGAGAGTCAGTGGAGAAAATGAGGGCTCTGGCCTGAATCTGCAGAGCAGAGATGCACGACAGCCAAAGGCGGTTTGAAACACATGAATCGGCCCTGGGTAGAAACTTGTTTACAAGTCCCTTGACCCATACAAGTGGAGCAGAGGCATGCCGGGCATCCTCGGAGCTTTGTGGCTCAGCTGAAGACTCGGGCAGGGAGCGCCACCGAAGCACAGGCCGGAGGTAAGAAGCCATAGGCGGTGTCCCATGACACGTCCCTCACCCCTGCTGACCCTACCTCTAATCCAGTCCCCAGAGGGCAGCCATGAAGGATCCTAAAAAGTAAACAAGCCCTAGCTGGGTGGCTCACTTGGTTGGAGAGTTCCCCCTCCTCCCCATGCACCAAAAGGTCGCTGGTTCAATTCCTGGTCAGAGCACATACCCAGGTCGCGGGTTTGACCCCCAGTTGGGGCGTATACAGTAGGCAACAGATCAATGTTTCTCTCTCTCTCTCTCTCTTCCCCTGCTTCCCTTCCTCTGTGAAATCAGTGATCATACCCTTGGGCGAGGATAAAAGAAAAAGTAAATAAGATCATGTCAGTCCCAGCTCAGAACCTTCAATGGCTCCCTGCTGCCCTCGGAGTAAAAGCCAAACACTTCCACAGCCCACAAGGCCCCGCCCACCTCCCTGTGCTCTTCCGTCACCGCACTCCAGCCAAGCTGATTTTTTCTCCCCCTCTGTTCCCTCTGCCTGAGACACTGTTCCCCATTCTTCACCTGGCAGGCTCCTCTTCATCCAGCAGGTCTCAAGCTTCAGAGTCACCCACTCCGGGAGCCCCTCCTTGACCGCCCCCACTGACGCGCTTCCCTGACCCTGTGTTTGTTTCGTCCCGGCTCGCATCACAGCTGGAGATCGTGTTTTCTGGTGGTTCCCAAGATGTCTGCACCTCCCTTCCACCCGAGTGAAGATAAGCACTGTCAGCTTGCACCCTGCTCAAGTGAACGGAGCTCGGCAAGGGCAGGGGCTCTGTCTGTCTTGTTCCCACTCTACTCTCAGGGCCCTTCCGTTGACCTGCGACTGGCACGCAGTAGCTGCTCAGTAAATATTTGTCCAGTAAGTGGCTATGGCTGGATCCCAGCAGGCCCAGCAGAGGGGTGTGAGGGAAGTAGTAAGGACCTGCTGACTTGCCTATTTCCCTTCTCCCCTATCACATAAGCAATAAGCACCGTAGAAGGTAGAAACTGTGCCTCACGTATTTGCACAGCACCCCAGCACCTTGCCCAGGGCCTGGTATCCACAGACACCTGATAAATGTGTATCAAGTATGTCTTTATTTCAAGTACACTGGAGTTTTCTGGAGTCACACGGGAACAATAAGTGGCCACTGTTGTAGAACCTCGTTGGGTAGCACATAGTTCCCCAAACGGAGCCCTGCTCAGGCCTCCCTACAGGCATAGAGCCCATTGAGATCTTCCATGAAACACACCCTGGACGTGACTTACCAGACAAATGGAGAAATGGAGAGATGGGAAAGCTCACCTCCTGGGTTGGTTGGTTTCTCTGTCAACAGAGGCATTCAAGCTGCCAGGAAGGGTGCAGAGGCACGGGGCCCCAGACTGGGACTGTCGGGTCCTGGGTGTCACTCTGCGACTGAACAAGTCATTCAACCACCGTGAGACACCATTTCGACTTCCAAAAAACAGGCACATGTGCGTTAAAGGGTTATCCTCACCTATAAAAAGGTTTGGACCTTTGTCCCCAGCTCCTGGAAGGTAAATTCTAAGCCCTCGGAATATTTCCTGTGGTCAGCGTCTCTGTTTACCTGGGGGCCTTGGGCCACACTGGGCGGTCCGTGCTCACAATGTGATTTGCGGCCTTGCACTGTGTGGTATCCCCTCCGCTTCTGCAGGGGCTGGAGACTGAAGGTCAGCCGGGCAGATGGTCAGCTGTGCCTCTGTGACGGACCCCCAGCAAAAACCCTGGACGCCGAGGCCCCTGGGAGCTTCCCTGATGGGCAATGTCCCTGTGGTACCACATAGCAACGTTTGGGTCAACAAAACGGACCCACACCCTCGGGTGATCCCATCAGATCGCAACGGAGCTGAAAAATTCCTGTCGCCTAGGGACATCAAAGCCATTGTAACATCATGGTGCGACATGTTCCCCGGGTGTTCGTGGAGGAGCTGCCTGTACAGCTCATGCAGTTTCCTACAGCACACAACGCTTGATAACGAAAGCAAATGACTTTGTTACTGGTTTGTGTATTTCCCGTACTATGCTATTTTAGTATTTTTAGAGGCAGACTCTTTCTACTTATTAAAAAAACCGTGCTGTAAAACCGTCTGTTGGGTTACAGCAGCAGCCTCGTACGCCTCGTGTTTACCGCCTCTCTTGATTGCATCATTTTCTCCTGTGCTTGATTTAATCTCGTGCTGTTTTGTACAGGAACGCGCTGTACAGGCGCCTAGCCTGGGAGCGGTGGTAGGCTGCACCGCGCAGCCGAGGTGTGCCGTGGGCTGTGCCATCCAGGTTTGTGTAGGCGCACTCTGTGATGTTCACCCAGCAATGAAATCGCCTAACGATGCAATTTCTCAGCACTTACCCATCGTTAAGCGGGGCATGAGTGTACGTTGTCACCCGCCGTTGCTGGGCGGGGTCAGCACGGTTGGCACCACCCTGCTGGGAAAGGACAACCAGGAGCTTGCTCCTGGGCCTCTCCTGGGTTCCGCCCCGTGCACCTCCCTCTTCCCTTGGCTGATTTTAAGCAGCATCTTCTCACCGTAGTGAACCGCAAACAGGAATGTAATGGCTTTTCTGAGTTCTGAGTATCCTTCTAGTGAATTATGGAACCTGAGGGTGGTCTTGGAAACCCTTGAACTTGAAGATGGTGTCAAAAGCGAGGGTGCTCTTGGAAACTCCTGCACCTTGCTGCACATTGCTAGCACCGTCCTCGCTGGGTATCAGGAGGAGGAAATGAGATGGTGCTTGCAAAACCCTCAGCACCGTTAAAGTCCTAGAGGAGAACACAGGCAGGGAAATCTCAGATAGTTCACACAGCAACATTTTTACTGATATGTCCCCTAGAGCAAGGGACATAAAGGAAAGAATAAACAAATGGGATCTCATCAAAATTAAAAGCTTCTGCACAGCTAAAAAAACACAGTATTAAAAAGAGAACCAACGGCATGGGAAAACATATTTGCCAATGATATCTCAGACAAGGGTTTAATCTCCAAAATATATAAAGAACTTACATGACTCCACTCTAAGAAGACAAGCAACCCAATTTAAAAAATGGGCAAAGGACTGGAACAGACAGTCCTCCAAGGAGGACATACAGAGGGTCCAGAGACATGAAAAGATGCTCAGTATCGCTAGCCATCAGAGAGATGCAAATTAAAACCATAGTGGGACACCACTTCACACCGGTCAGAACGGCCATCATAAACAAAGCAACAAACAAGTGCTGGAGAGGTTGTGGAGAAAAGGGGACCCTAGTGCACTGTTGGTGGGATTGCAGACTGGTGCAGCCACTGTGGAAAACAGTATGGAATTTCCTCAGAGAACTAAAAATGGGTCTGCCTTTTGACCCAGCAATTCCACTGCTAGGATTATATTCTAAGAACCCTGAAACACCAATCCAAAAGAACCTATGCACCCCAATGTTCATAGCAGCACAATTTATAATAGCCAAGTGTTGGAAACAACCCAGGTGCCCTTCAGTAAACAAATGGATCAAAAAAACTATGGTACATTTACACAATGGAATTCTATGCAGCAGAAAAAAAGAAGGAGCTCCTACCCTTTGCGACAGCATGGATGGAACTGGAGAGCATCATGCTAAGTGAAATAAGCCAGGTGGTGAAAGATAAATACCATATGATCTCACCTTTAACAGGAACTTAAACAACAAAACAAACAAACAAGCAAAATATAACCGAAGACACTGAAATAGAGAACAGGCTGACAGTGACCAGAGGGGAGAGGGGAGGGAATTTCAGGGGAAAAGGGGGAGGGTTTGCAGGAACAAGTATAAAGGACACATAATAACAATAATAAGGGTGTGTGGAAATGGGAGGGAGGTAGGGAGGGCTGGGGGGTGGGCTGGAATGGGAGTAAAAGATAGAAAACTGTACTTGAACAACAATTAAAATTTTTAAAAAATAAAATAGGGGGAAAAATAACCCTCAGCACGGGGCCTGGCCTGGAATAAATGTTCAGCAAGTACGTGCTCTTCCTCTAGGGGCTTCTGTTCGGTGCAGAGACTCTGGAACTCGCCTGCCCGGGCCGAAATCCTGGCTCTACCACCCGTTGCTGTGGAAGCTGATGCGACTCGCTCCCTCCTGTGGACCTTGCTTTCCTCACCTGAAGTCATGCTGTCGTTAGGATAAGTTCACGGACACGGATCCTTGAGAGCAGGCCTGGCACACAATGTACGCTCTGAGTGCTGGGTTTTATTATTGAAACCGCACTGGCCTCGGAGTCTGAGGATCCTGGGCCAGACCCTAGTCCTGGCACCAGCACTTGGCCTCCCAGAGTCCCATTTCCTGGGTGGGAGGATGGGAGAAACACCCAGGCTCCTGCAGAAAGCTCTCACTTCCAAATTTAGCCAATACCGCTAGCTTGCTTATCAGTTGGCTCAGCCCAAAGCCTGGTGCCGGCCATAAAAACCTGATTCATGCACCTGTCAGAAACGTCCAGTGCAGGGCCTGGCCTGGCCTTGCTGGACCAGCCAGCAAGGATCCAGGGGAACACCACAGGTTGAACCCAGACAAGACAGGAGATGAGGGACAGGGAAGGGGTGCTATCACCCCACCCTCAGCTGCTTTGGACCTACCTGCCTTGACTCAGTCCATAACTACATTTCGGAGTGTCCACTCCACACAGTGACCGACATAGGTGGGAAAGACCCATCAAAATCAAGCAAAGAAATAAACAAAGTAATCTCAGATAGTGATCCAGCCCTGAGAACAGTAAAACACAGCACCCTAACTGGTGTGGCTCAGCGGGTTAGGTGTCATCCCACAAAACAAAGGGTCACTGGTTCGATTCCCAGTCAGGACACATGCCTGGGTTTGGTCCCCAGTTGGGGCACTTCACGAGAGGCAACTGATCGGTGTTTCTCTCCCTTGCTTTCTCCCTTCCTTCCCCTCTAAAACGTTTGGATTGGGGAAAGTCAGTGTTAAGAAATAATTTTTTTAAGAGTAATGTCATGACTCACATACAGATAAAAAAAAAGTAAACCTGTATTAAAGCGTTTATTTAACTCATTATGAATGAGGGAACCAGGCAAACACCAGAGCAGGTTCAAAGGAAAAATCAAAGAACAGACACATTTGCAGAGGAGGAGTGTTCGATGGATTTGCAAATAGCTGGGAAACGGGCTGCTTCCACAGAGGGGGCTGAGGTCAGTGGAGGCCTCCGCCCCCCTCCCGACTCAATTTGCACATCCAAAGGCGAGACTCTCTGCATTGCCGCGGGCTCTCTACAACTTAGAGCACTACACAGCACCACAGCTCGGATGCCGCCACGGCCTGGAATCAGAGAGCAGGGAGGGTGTCTGCTGAACAGTGAGTTTTCCCCGGGAGGCAATGAAGTCATCATTTTACGCTTATTCCCAATTTCTTTATGTCAGGTAGGACATCACTGAGAGGTGACCTTTGAGCCAAGACGGTATTTCGGGGAGTCCCATGCAAAGATCCGAGGAGAGGCACTCCGGCAGAGGGGGCTATGGATGCAATGGTCCCGAAGTAAGAAATGGGTCTGGTGTGTTTAAGGAACCAAAAGAAGGTGGGCGGGGCTGCAGCCAGTGACCAAGGGGCCGGGGGTGGGCACCACCAGGTGAGAGGGGCAAGCAGGGACCAGAGGGAAAAAAGTGCGGACTGAGATTCCATCCTAAGAGCAAAGGGGAGGCCTGGAAAACTCTGAGGCAGGAAGGGACAGGATCCCACCTACCTTTTAAACGCATCTTTCTGCAGCTATTTAAGCATGACTGTAGGCAAGAGCCTAGACTTCTCAGGAAGACATTTTCCTTAGGGGAGTTCAGGAAACAATCTTGGAAAGCTGGAAAGAGGGCTGACTGTAACAGGGAGACCTGTTAGGATGCGGGACAGTGAGAAAAGCCCACCTCCTGGTGGGAAGGAGTGGTTCAACCCCGCTGGGAACCTCGTAGAACTTCTGAAAAGGAGCACACCTCCTCTCTACGCCCTCCAGGAAGTCCACTCCAACAGAAATGCGAGCACATGGGCACCAAAAGACACGCCCAAGGTCGCTCCCCACGGCACAATTATTTCTTTAAATGGGAAACCGCTCAAATGTCCATCGACAGCAAAATGAATACAGTGGTCCCTTCGTACTTACTGGGCTCGATAGAAAGGAATGAACAACTGATGTGCAGAACAACGTGGATGAATCTCAGAAACATTTTGATTGCGTGAAAGAAGCCAGACCATAGAAAAGTGTGCGTGTGTATACTTTTTGATTACGTTTACAGGAAGTTCAGAAGCAGACAAAGCTAGCCTTTGGGTTTGGAGATCCGTGGTGTAGTGGTTGCCTTTGGGGAGGGAGGCGAGAGTAATGAATGATTGGGAAGAAGGGATTCCAAGGGGCCAAGGTTGCATTTCTTGTCCTGGACGTTACAAAGGGGTTTGCCTTGGAATCGGGCCCCGCACTGGAGGTGAAGGGAAACGGATTTCCAAAATTACTAGATTTCTTCAACAGAGACTATGTTGTTTGGTGTATGCTTCGGGGTTTTCTTCTTCTGTGTACCTTTCGTCATCTTTCAGCCATTTTACAACTCCGGAAGTTGTCGAATACACTGATAATACTGCAAATGATTCTTTTCCAGAAAAATGCACGCTGTGCCCGGCGGAGTTGCAGGTGGTTACTGGCTGCGGGCGCTGACCAATCCTGCATCCGTTAAGCGAATTCAGCCCAGCATTCCCGACAGCCTCTGCCTCTGCTCTTGATTATCCTCCTAACTGATTGCTACGATTGTAACGAATCGGTTCCCTCATTAGTTAATGAGTTAAATAAAATCTCTGACATATGTTCATTTTATATTTGTATGGAAGTCATAATTCTATTCTTTTTTTTTTAATGCTCCTTATTAAGATCTATATGTTTTTTGGCCCCGGTCGGGTAGCTCAGTTGGTTAGAGCACCATCCTGATACACCAGGGTTGCAGGTTCCATCCCCAGTCAGGGCACATGCAAGACCAACCAATGAATGCGTGGATGAGTGAAACAGCAAATCTCTCAATCTCTCTCTCTCCCCCCACCCTCCCAATTCCTCTCTCTCTAAAATCAATAAACTTTTAAAATGCCCTTTCCTTTAAACAATCTGTATATTTTCCTGTATGTGTTAGACTTCAGTTAAAAATGTTAAATAAAAAAAGTTAAATTTAAAACGGCAGAAAAGGGCGCTGTGGTCCATCTAAGGTTGCTGACATCAAGCCCTTGAATTTCTGCGTGGGTCGTACGTACCGGGACAACTGCCAAGACCCTCGGTTCTGCCAGAGTGGGTTGACAGAGAATGATGCGACATTTCCCGGGCTGGAATGCGAGCCCAACCTGCAGCCTCAGGGCAGGAGGAGCAGGAGGCTGCCGGCTGCCTAACGCCATTCACTGCATTCGGAAGCCACAGCAGGAAGCAGCTGATAGCCGCTGCTCCCGGGACAGTTGGGATGCTAACCGGCTGCAGGCTTCCTATGGTTCCCAGCAGAGGGATAAACCAAGAAGCAGAAGCAGCCGGCAGGCATTTAGCACTGTAATCGCCGTGGAATTCCTGCCTCTGCTGTCACATTCAGGGAAGATGGGTGAAGTTCTTGCAAGAGGCTATGGCGGCCAATGAGTGGTGGGCGACTACCCTCTTTCAGTACCTGCTCCAACACTCTTCCTTGAGCTTCCGAGCCCAAAAAAGATTGACAAACCGTCAGGATTTGGAAGATGTGGGTTTGGGTTTTGCCATCTCACTGCTGCCACCCAGCTGAGGCCGACCCTTAACTTGGGAAGAATGACACCCCATCTCCAAAGCTGAGCCCCCGCCCCCGTCCCCACATCCATGAGAGGTGGAGGGGACCCCAAGGTTGAAGGGGGTGCCAGGCGGGTGAAATGTGGGCCTCCTCCTCACCCGCCCTCCCCCACTCAGCTTCTTCTTCAGACTTACAAACCTCACAAAAGCCCCAAAGTGGCCCACCAACCCCCGGGGAAGCTGGGACAACCGGCTATTGTCCATGTTCAAGCCCACCCTCAGGGGCCTCACTTCCCACTCCCAGGAGCTTTTCAAAGCATTTCTTTCTTTCTTTCTTTTTTTAAGATTTTATTTATTTATTTTTAGAGAGAGGATAAGGGAGGGAGAAAGAGAGGGAGAGAAACACGGATGTGTGAGGTGTGAGAGACTCCGATGGTTGCTCTTGCATGCACCCAATTGGGGACCTTGCCCATTGGGAACCTGGCCCACACCCTAGGCATGTGCCCTGACTGGGAACTGAACCGGTGGCCTTTAAGTTTGAAGGCACTGAGCCACACCAGCCAGGACTTCAGAGCATTTATTAAAAGTGGACCTCAGCTGGGGAAGGAGGCAGCAATCCTGATGTTAAGGAAGATGAGATTTCTCCCCTGTCCTCACAATTCAACAGTGTGTGGACAGGACCCCTGTCATTGGAAAACTTGACATCAAACTTCTCTTGGTCAACCTGAGCCCTTATTTGTTTTAAGGACCCTTCTAAGAAAAACAAGGAGTGGTCCATTTTCTTCCAACGGTCTGGAAATACTTCTCAAGACAAATGACAGATTCTGGGAGCCTGAGGAAGGTGGGAGCAGCTACGGCTGGACATCACCCCAGAAGGCCAGCCCCTCCCGAAGCACTCCCAGGGCTGGGCAAGCCCCGTGGTCCTCCTGGATTACAGGGTTCTGAGGGAAAGTATTTGGTTTCTGCTCCAAGGACTGCGGGGGTGCTCCACCCTCCACTCACCTCTCGAAATTCCCATGGTAACCAGGTAAGAGGTTTTTGGAGGGCCTGGGTAAGGTGCACTTACCAGACTATAGTTGGCGACCCCCACATGCTCAGGCTCAGCAGCTCTCTCCTGCTCTGAACAAATGTATCTGGAAGCAGTTCCAAGAGTATAAACGGAAGATCAGTCCGGACCACCCCCCTCACCACCACCTGCCCTCCAGGGCTGGTCCCAAGGGTTGCTCAGGAAGCACAGGTGGATGACAGCCTCTCTCAACTCCTCCCCGCCCCCCTTCTTGGGTGGGATTAACCGCTTCGGTGCCGGAGCTCCGAATCAGAATGGCCACCCAAAGGGTGACAATGGATTGATTTTTCTGAAAGTCATGGGCTCAACCTCAGCCTGGAGGAGAAGACTGTGCACAGAAGGGAAAAAAGTTTTCCTAGACCCTCTCAGGGTCTCAGGTCGGCTCTGCAAGCTAAACTGATAACGATCGGACAAAAGCATGCATTTATTTAGCACTCATTTCAAAGGGCACAGAGCATTTGTGAAGGAATGAAGACCCACAGAGGCGATCAGAGAGAGCTGCGTGTTTTACGCGGGGCTGGACGAAGAGCGGGAAAGTGTGATCTGACAAGGGCACGGGGTCAGTGTGGGGGACGGGGGTCCGTTCCGATTCCGCTTTGGAGATGAGGCTGCTCCTTTCCTCCAGGGACTTGGAGGGGACGCACCTCTCACAGGGGCGTGTACAACCCACTTCAGGGGAAGGTCCGAGAGTCCCCCCACATCCTGCCATTATCTCAAACTCCTTCAGCTTAAAATGGTCCCTGTGCCAAGGTGCCATATTTGGGGGTGGAGTGTTCTGAACCCCATCATCTGTCTCCAGGCTAAATGAAGGAAGGAAGCCGAGAAGCCAAGTTTAACTTGAGCAACAGTCATGCTCCCTGAAGCCATGCTCCCAGGAACCTCCACAGGGCCCTCTTGGCAGAGTTCAGAGGCTGCTAAAAGCAGCCGCACTGGCAAGCTGAGGCTTGGAGAGTTTCTGAATGAACCGGCTGAGGCGAGAGAATCATGAACAGAGGGACTGCGGTGGCTGCCGGCTTGAGAATGGCCTGGAAGAGGGTGATGGAAGAAGCCAGGAGACCGACCAGCTGAGAGCCTAATGCCACCCCTGATTCAGAGGCAGGTGTCTCCGGCACCCACCTGGCCCCTCCTGCGTCCACTCTCCCACCTACCTAGTTCCTTCGCTCTGCAAGACTCAGTTAAGTGATTGTTCTCCAAGCTCTCCAGGACTAACCACCTGCCTCTATCTTGTCCTTAGATGTTTGTGAGGCATTTGAAGCTTTGGTGCCGCAAAGCAAGGCTGCAAATTAGAGGGGAAAGAAGAACCAGCCCAGAAGTTGGGAGACCCACCTGGGTCCCCACTCTGCTGCTAAGCAGCTCAGGCAAGTCGCCTGCTTCCCTGGGTTTGCCTTTCCACCTCCCTGGTGTGCATCCTCCCCCAACCCTGCACTGAAGCCCTAACCCGAAACATCTCAGGATGCAACTTTGTTTACAGAGGTAATTAAGTTCAAATGAGGCCACCAGGGTGGGCCCTACCTGAATCTGGCCGGTCTGTAAGAGGAAGTTAGGACACACGTAGAGGGAAGACCATGCGAAGGCATGGGGAGAAGACAGCCATCTGCAAGCCAAGGAGAGAGAATGTAAGGAAAGCTGCCCTGCCGACACCTTGCTCTTGGACTTCTAGCCTCCGGAACTTTGAGGGGACAAACTGTTGTTGTCTGAGCCCCACAGCACGTAGTCATTTGTCACGGCAGCCCCAGGAAACAAACACACCGGCAGGTAAGGACGTAGGAACCCCCGGCTCGTAGTGCCCCATGCAAGTGAAAACTATACATTGAGAGTCTAACTGTTCCTTCTCATCTGCATGTGTGCCTTCCCCCTCCCCCAAAGAGTTGCCACCATGGGGGTTCAAGGCACTTCGAAATCCCCGCAGAGTGCTGGGCACATGGTAGCTCTCAAGGCCCGACTGTTGAACGAGTGAAGGACCAGCAGGGCAGAGGAGCAGGGGAGACCCTTAGTTCTCTGAAATACAGAGCACATTCGTTCAACAGACGTTCCCTGAGCGCCTGCTCTGTGCCGGGCTGACAGCGTCAAGAAGCAACTCCCTTCCCCTGCTCGCTCTCGCTCTCTCTCTCTCTCTCTCTCTCTCTCTCTCTCTCTCTCTCTCTCGGAGGTGGAGGCGGCAGCGGCGTCCCAATAGGGAGGGTGACAAACCTTGCACTCACACTTCAGTAAAGTGGGTAACATCGCTGCCCAGTCGGCCCCAAATACTTGCTGAACAGCTGCTTCGTGCCAGGGGCTGCCTCCGAGTGAAGCAAACCATCCTCCGTTTCAGCGAACGCCCAAGGCAGCCGCTCTGTCAGGTTTCTAGGGCCACCATGACAGAGTGGGACACGCTTGGTGACTTGAAACAGCAGAGTGTGATACTCGCCATTCTGGAGGCCGGAAGTACACATGAAGGTGTCGGCGGGGCCATCCTGTCTGTGGAGACCCTGGGGAGGACCCTTCCTTCCTTCTAGTTGCTGGTGGTGGCCGGCGTTCCTTGGCTGGTAGAGGCGTCACTCCAATCTCTGCCTCCGCCTGCACACAGCCTTCTTCCTCTGTGTCTCTGGTCCAGATTTCCCCCTTCCAAGGATACCAGCCACAGGACTAAGTCCTGTGTAACCTCGTTACACCTTGATTGCCTCTGCCAAGACCCTATTTCCAAATAAGGTCCCATTCAGGGGTCTGAACAAATCCTTTTGAGGGACAAGAGTGAACCCACAACAGCCACCATCTTGCCTTGCCCCCTCACGGTGAACAGTATGGGAGCAGAATTCAAAGGTCAGAAGTACAGGTCCGCTCCATTCTTGGAATCCAGTGAATTCTGTCGACCATTTTTTATCTTTTTTTTTTTTTAAACTGAGCTAGAAGGAAATGACCCCCAGCTACAAGAAAATGTTGGGGTCTTGGGAGAACATCTTTTTAAAAAATCAGATGTCTTCCCTTGCTCAGCATTTCATTACAATAATTTTCAAACATAGGGAGAAGTCAGAGGTGTACAACGAACACTCGTGTGCCCACCACCTACATTCTACTTAGAGTGTGGATCTCATGTTCCCTGGGCTTCGGATCACTTCTCTTTTTAACTCAACGCTCGGTTGGCCGACGTTTCCTTGAGTCCCACGTTGCCCCAGGTTTATCGCGGGCCCCCTGAGGAGACGTGGGGTTGGAATTCGGGCCCGTGCGGTGTGTGAAGGCTGGCCGTCACCACGGTCCGTTCATGCACAGGGAGGAGGCCCTCATGGCATCCAAAAGAAGCAAACAGGAGCAGAACACACAGCTGGTCGAACCTTCACAGGGACTCCTGAGGGTGCTGGAGGGGCCCGGGGGCCAGGCCCTCTGCAGAAGTCTGCAGCAATGGCCAGGGCACAACTCACTCAACCCAGAGAACCTGCAAGGACCACCCCTGAACACTTTTTTTTTTTTTTAATTTTACTTATTTAGCCCTGGCTGGTGTAGCTCAGCGGATTGAGCACGGGCCTGCAAACCAAAGGACTGTGGTTCGATTCCCAGTCAGAGCACATTCCTGGGTTGCTGGCCAGTTCCCAGTAGGGGGCGTGTGAGAGGCAACCACACATCAATATTTCTCTCCCTCTCTCCTTCCCTTTCCCTTTAAAGATAAATAAATACAATCTTTTAAAAAATATTTTACTTATCTCGTCCCTGAACTCTTGATCAAACCTTAAAAAATAAGAGGAAACAGGAATTGAAAAGCAGGTTTTCGTCCCCTTTTTGAGAACTTTAACCCCATTTCTCCTACACACGTAACTACACACTCCCACACACACCCCTGTAAAAACCCTTACAAATACGCCCTCGCACCTACCCTCCCACACGGCACAGAGGCTTACATGCACACACAGTGGGGACCCCCGTCTTGGATAGCCTTAGAGGAAGCGGTTTCATTGGGATCTTTCACTTGAGTTCCAATTTCGTCTCTCCATTTGGGAAAATCACATTTTCAAAATTGCTTTCACTCAATTGATCGGAAGTCCTGGGAATTGACTGAGTCACAGCCCCGCGCAGTTTCGCCGTGGCTTTATTTATTAACACCCTCCCTCTCTTGCAAATGAGAAATTGTGAAATCCTTTTTAAACTAAGGGCTCTTATACCCACTCAGCCGGTTTTTCAAAAGCAGAAACCACTGACTCACTCACAGAGTTCCTTTGATAGTTAAGAGGTCAAAGATTAATAAAATATATTAACTCCAGTTGCCAATCTTGCAAGACACAATTCTCCCAGCTCAGTGCGATCCGCCACCATCATCAGCACTTTATAGATGTGGAAACCGACATTTCACCAAACCTTTACCGGGCTCGCCGAAACGCCACCTGACTAGTCAGCTAGACTCACACGGCACCTGGGAACCAGGAAGCGAATGAGTTAAGCTACAGCAACACGACTTTCTTCTTTGCTCTGGAAAGACCGATTAGTCCATTTTAGGAAGGACTTCCCTCTCCTTCTAGAACCAAATGCAAACCTTTGACCACCCTTCCTTCAAGAGCGGAGCCAGTTTTTCCGTTGCCAGGAAGCACCATTTACTGAGGGCTTCCAGAGTCTGACATGGTTGTAAGAAACCTAGCATCCAATTTGGGGGTTCTTACCTAGGGTCCACCCCAAAGGCACAGGTATAGAGTTCAGAGCCGTCCTTGAACTTGGATGAGGAGAAACTACATCTTTAATCTTATGAACTTCTAACTGAAATTTAGCATGTGCTTCTGTTACGCATGCAGGCAACAAGCCGCAGGATCATTGTGAGTCTGTCCCTAATAGCAACCCCAGACGTATCGTATCACATGACAATTGTTACAGAGATCTCCAGAGATTTTTTTTTTTAATGTCATCACTACTTTTGAATTAAGGTGGTAAATCGACCAGCTGCCATCCAGGTCCTAATAAAGCTGGGCTTATGTTACTACATCATACATTGGCTTAACATTTTGGTAAGTGAGTTTTGGTGCAACTTTTTTCTGTAAGGCAGCTTTTTAAAAAAATATTTTCACTTGTGGCAAAATGCACAGAGCATAAAATTTACCCTCTTAACCATTTTAACTGTACATTTTGGCGGCACTCAGGGCAATCACACGGTTGTGCAGCCATCCATCTCCAGAACTCTTTCCATCTTGCAGAACTGAAACTCGGTCCCCGTTAAACACCAACTCTCCGACTCCTGCCCCCCAGCCCCTGGCAGCCACCGCTCTACCTTCTGTCACTATGGATGTGACTACCGTAGGGGCCTCATTCACAGCAGCGGAGTCACAAGTGGACAGTACTTGTCCTCTCGTGACTGGCTCGTTTCACGCCGCATAATGACCTCAAGGTTCATCCACGTTGTAGCAGGTATCACAAGTTCCTCCTTTTCCGGGCTGAGTAATATTCCGTGGATGTATATGCTGCCTTTTTGGTCATTCATCCATCCGTGGACACTTGGGTTGGATATAATTAGTTTTTTTTTTTTTTGTAATCCCACATATTTTGTCATATGCATTTTAAAATGCCATGTTGAGAAGAGGTCCGCAGGGCTCCCCAGTCACCGGAGGGATCCATGTGTAACACACAAAAGGCGAAGAAGCCCTGAGGGACAGACACGGGGAAACGGGCTCAGAGAAGTCGAGACCCTTGCTCAAGGTCCCCCAGCTCAGTCAGACTCCAGCACGGTGTGACTTCCCTCTCACTGTGAACGACTTACACTCCAGTTTCAGCGGCCAGCTGGGGGCCCTCGGGGGCCCTGTGAAGGGATGAAGATATCTCAGTCCCAGCACCGCAGCCCGGGCTTCGTGGGAGGAAGGTCCAGCCCCTTCAACCCTCCCAGTTGTCAGGCAGCACCCCCTGAGTCTGGCACTCACTCTGCCTCAGTCAGACCCCCTCGTGAGGGCCCCAGGACAACTGTGAGACCCAGGGGGACCCCTGGACCCCTTCCCCTGTGTCTGAATGCCCAGACCTGGGACAGCGGAGAGTGCGCGCCCAACTAGAAACCCTCATCGACACCTACCAGGTGGGAGAGAGCCGTGATACCCGAGCCCCATATGAACTCACATCGACAGTCACATGCTTTACTTCCGCTGTACACTTTTGGGTCCTGCGGTTGTGCTAGTCTAGCAGAATTTAAGAACTGAAATTACGGATGCCGGTGTCGTAGGAAACCCTCCGGAAAATGCTGCGCTCTCTTGCCATCCCTGCATCGCCATTCTTTTTCCCTTTCTGGTGAGTGCTGGCAGGGTTAACATAACAGCTGCTATGCGGCGGCACCTTCTATGTGCCCAGAGCTTCTCCAGCAAGCCAACGCAGCAGGGGCTGGTGCGGCCCCATTTCACAGAGGAGGAAATAGAGGCCCAGAATGGTTAGGAATTTGCAAGAGGTCACGTGGCTGGCTGGTGGGTGGCTTGAACTTTGACTCCAGGTGGTCGGCATGAAGCACAACATTCCACCAGGATCTGTGTGTCCCTCGCTGGAACACAAGCCCCAAGTAGCAACACGAGGGGAAGGCATGCGTGTGTCTGCCAATTTCTTTGTTAAAACTTTTTCCCACCTGTTTAGAAGATCTAGTCTGATTTCAAGAAGCAAATTAAGAGTGAAGAGCCCAGATTCCTGAAATATTCTAATTCACTATATATCAGAGAAACGCAAATTAAAACGCCATCATGAGAGCACTTTACACTCATCAGAAAAGCAAAAAAATTAGGGAGGTGGAAATGAGAGAGGTGGAGTGTTGGCAAAACGTCGGAGAGGCAGGAGAGCGAGGCGCTCAGAGCCTGGTGCCGCCACCAGTCCCGCCTGCAGCTCACGCCCGCTCGACCTTTCTGAGCTGGCTCCCTTATCTGGAAATGGAGGTGATGTTATCTACATCGTAGAATAGTTGTGAGGATGCCAACAGCTGCTGACACCAAGCGCGGGGAAGGGCCTCTGTGCTCAGGAAGGGCTCCAGAAGACATCCTTGGTGACTGTGAGCTCCCAGAGGGCAGGGACTTCGCTCCTTCGCTGTACCCCCAACCCCTAGAATAGCGGAGCACTTACTAAGTGAAGATAATGCTTGTTGAATAAATTCATGCATTTATAGCCCTGGCTGGTGTGGCTCAGCGGATTGACTGCCGGCCTGTGAACCAAACGGTCGATTCCCAGTGAGGGCAAATGACTGGGGTGCGGGCTGAGTCCCCAGTAGGGGGCGCACAAGAGGCAACCACACATCAATGTTTCTCTCCCTCTCTTTCTCCCTCCCTTCCCCCCTAAAAATAAATAAATAAAATCTTTTTAAAAACCATAAGCATGTAATTCTATAACATAACAATATCACCCTCAAGCACACCATGTGACATTTCAGGTGAAATTTTCAAATTAAAACGATAAATTATTGCACCCATATTATTACCCTACCCACCACACTCAAGCAGGCGTTACTTCTGCTGAGCCCTGTATTTTGGGGTCTCTGTTGCAGCCTTAGATGGCATGCAAATGAAGGGGCATGGCTTTCCCAATGAGACTGTATGGACCCTGAAATTTAAATTTCATACAATTTTAATGCATCACAAAATATTATTCTCCTTCTGAGTTTGTCCCCGTTTAAAAATCTTAGCTTACACTCTGTCCACAACCGGCTGCAGCCTGGTTCCGGCCCCGGAGCCGCAGGTTGCAGAGCCCTGTGTAGACACGTAGCTACCCAGTGGGCAAATTCTAAGAACACAGCGAACAAAGCCGGTGATCATGGGCGGGATGAGGGCTAAAGATGATGACCATGCACCACTCGTTTACCCTAAGCTGCCCCAGTAACTAATAGCACCCCTTTCACTCTCAAAAGTTCCAGGTCGAGGGATGAATTCTATGCACCTCCTTAAGTTAAACCATCATTCTCTTAATATAAATGAAAGCTAGATGTTCACCAGTTACCCCTAACACCTAGAGCAGGGGTCAGCAATTTTCTTCCCTGCAAAGGGCCAGATAGTAAATATTTCGGACCTTGGCCGCACAACCCGCGGATGCAGTGATGCGGGCTGAGAGCAGCTATAGAACACGCCTAAACGAGTAAGCGCGGCTGTGTCCCCTCACACTCATGGACGCTGAAGCTGGAATTTCATTAAAATTTCACGTATCACAAAATATTATTCTTTTGATTTTTTCCAACTAATTAAACATGTAAAAACAATTTTTATCTTGTGGGTTGTACAAAAGCTGGCAATGGGGTGGATTTGGCAGGGGGCGTGTCCATCCCTGGTCTGGAAGAGCACCTGGCCCCAAGGTGCCTGCTGCACAAACACCTGGTTTTGCTGAGGACGAGGACACGCACAGACCGAAGGGCAGAGGAACACCGGAGTGAGGGTCTGGAAGGGGGATGGGAGGGCACGGGGACTGGGAAAAAGTGGGGGCAGCGCTGAAATGAGGAGAGACTGTGCCCAGACTGAGGAGGATGGCAAACCGTAAAACTGAGGAGGGTAATAAATCCAACCCCATTCCCGAGGCCCCCCCCAAAAAAGATTTTTTTTTTAAATAATAAAAGTGAGGGCTCTGGAGCCAGAGAGCCCAGATTTGAAATCCTGCAGCTGCTGTCGCTATCTGGAGATCCCGGGCAGGTTTAACCTCCCAACGGCTCTTTGTGGGATGGAGCTAAATCCTGTACGGCAGTGACTTCCTAGGGCCGTGGTGAGGATTAAACAATCTGTGCGTGGGAAGTGGTTGGAACAGTGCCTAGCACTTAGTAATTGGTCAATAAATGTCATGGTTACTTCCCATAGAGAATAAAGAGAAATTTGTTCTCCAGAGTTCCGAATAAGGTGACTGATTAAGAGTGATCAAGAGGACAAGCTCTGGACCCAAGAACCCCAGCTTTACCATGCTCTGGCTGTGTGACCTTGGCCAAGTTACATGACCTCTCTGTGCTTCAGTTTCCCTCAGCTGGGAAATGCTCATAACAGTCGTACTTGCTTCGTAGGGTTGAGGAAATAATTAAATTATGCAAAACAGAGCCTAGCATATAAGTGCTCGAGTAAATTAGTATTTATTACTCTGGACCCAATTGCTGCCCCACATGAGGTAATAAAAGCAGCCCGAACAAAAATTCCCAGTGAAATATTCCAAAAGGCCAAGGTTTGGGCTGTGGACTTTGAGCAAAGATTCCGTTGAGGAAACATCTGGTATAAAAGACGAGACCAAAACAAACAAACAGAAAATAATTATTTTGGTGAAACAGGTAAAACATTGTGTGCAAGCAAATATCAAGGAAACTATCATCAATATCCTCAGAGAGTGAAACAAAAATATAACCCCTGTGAAAAAAAGAACGGTTGTTATAATCAAGGAGAAACCAGAGAATAAGAAAAGATCTTTTAGAAAACAAAACCATAAATGCTAAAATAAAAATCCAGCAGGATTAAGGTAAGGTTAGAGAAATTTCACAGAAAGAACAAAAAAACTTGCATAACAGAAGAAAAAATTTAATTGTGGGTCATTACAGAAAAGTCAATCGCCAACTAACAGGAATTCCAGAAGGACGGAACCAAGAAAGAAAGAGTGGGGATGAAACTGTCAAAGTAATAATAAAATCAGCTTTTCCAGAATTGAAGGACGAGACATCCGGAGTGAAAGATCACCAAATGCCCAGAACAACAAACGACAGAGGATCTGCAGGAGGACAGAGTCCTCACCTTGAATTTCAGAAAACCAGTGATAGGGAGAAGATTATGAAAGATTCCAGAGAAGAAATGCAGATTCTGTGAATGGCCAAGAGTCCAATGCATTTCTCAAAAGCCACAAAAGAAGCTGGAGGGCAGTGGGAAAATATCTTCAAAGTGCTGGGGGGAAAATGGCTTTCAACCCAAACGTCTATGTGGAATAAGGCCATTTTCAAGCTTGTAAGGAAATCCTCAGAAAACAGCTGATACGAGTTTCAGAAAGTGACCTCCTGGGAGAGGAGGACTGAAGGCTCCAGGAAATTAAACATAGAAATGATCATTAGCCCTGGACGGGTAGTTCAGTCGGTTAGAGTGACCTCCATATGCCAAGGTTGCAGGTTCGATCCCCCGTGGGGGCACATGTGGAAATCAGCCAACAGATGGGTAAATAAGTGGAACGACAAATCGATGTTTCTCTCTCTCTCTCCTTCTCCCCCTTCTTCTCTCTAAAAACCAATCAGTAACACATTTTTAAAGAAAATTAATGGATTTAAAAAATGGTAATTGTCTGACAGATTCAAATATTGGTGAAACCTTGAGAGGTTTTTACAGCTTTTCAAGGGTGTGGAGAGATTTAAATGTTCAAAGAGAACAAAACAAATGGAAAAATAGGCCATTATTAACTCCTGGAAAAATTAAAAGTTGCAAGAGAAATTATATTTATTGGCTCAGTATTGGATAAAACTTACGTAGACATAATGAAAACACTGAATGTGTATTTAACCAAAATTGTGATATATGTATAGTAGGAGGGAGGAAATGATAATAAAGTGTGTGTGAGCTAAAAATCCTCACTGATCATAACAGATAAATCAAAATATTGCAGAACAGATTTATCATTTTAAAACGTGTGGGTAAACACTGGCTGGTGTGGCTTAGTGGACTGAGTGCCGGCCTGTGAACCAAAGTGTTGACGGTTCGATTCCCAGTCAGGGCACATGCCTGGGTTCCAGGCCAGGTCCCTAGTAGGGGGGGCGTGTGAGAGGCAACCACATGTTGATGTTCCTCTCCCTCTTTCTCCCTTCTTCTCTATAAATCAATAAATAAAAATCTTTTGAAACAAAATAAAATGTGTAGGTAAATCCACAAGAAACAACTAAAAGAATGGTTGCCTCTCAGAGGTCTAGGAACGGTTGGGGACAGCAGGGACTGCACATTTTTTGTTTGTTTGCTTGTTATTGGTGTTTTTGCACTAATTGGCTTTTTACAAAAATAATTTTAAAAACCTAAGACCTAGGCCAAATAGGGGAGGCATATCTTACTTTTGGCAGCTTCTGAGACATTTAAATTAAAAGGAAAGTAAATGATGATGAAGTCGATACAGCTTGCCTTGGTATTATACCACTTTACCTTTCAAAAACGCTTGTGACAACCGACGCAGCCATGAGTGTGCCTAGTGCCCAGATTCCAGCTTCTAAATGCCTTTGCTGACCAAAAGGGACCAGAGCTCTTTAGAGAAATGCCTGATTCCAGGCCTGATTCCAGGTGAGCCTGGAACATCTTGTGCCAGGAAGCAAGAATGTGCTCCAGGACTAATGGGGACGCAGCAGAAGGACCCAAAGCCAGTTTAAAGGGTTTCTCCAGGCCGTAATTAGGACAACTTGACCATTAAAATACGAATGACTGTTGCAAAACATTCAATAAATAAAATCCAAGAGTTCATAGTGACGATCAAAAAAAAAAAAAAAGAAAAAAGAAAATTAATGCGTTACCATTGGAGGCGACTATGATGCCAAGTTATTCTGAAAATTGATTCAAAGTCAGGCATTTGGGGGAACTAGAGCTCACGCCCAGCTGATGAAGGAAAGTTCTCCTTTACAAAAGAATGTAGAAGGAATGACAGGATTTAAAAATTGGCTATTTCGCCATCCCCAGTGATTCAGGTAGGGGTCATGGGTGGATGCTGCAAAGCATCCCCCTGAGATTACTTGCCAATTGCAAAGAAGAAAAACATGCCTTTTCCGTAGAGGGATCTGGTGGTCACAATCCTAAGCAAGAGATCAGATTTAGCATCATTGAAAGGGACGCAACCAGGCATACGTGTTCCTGATGGGGTGCAATGGCACATACGTAGCTTTACCGGCAAAGCGTTCTGGCCATCAGGTCTAACCCGCAGGCGATCGTGTCTTTGGACCTAACTTCCAGCTGCGGGAAAAGTGGGATGGAGAGGAACACACAAAGTGATGCCACAGGCAGCCAATCGGATAATCCAGCACGTATAACAGTCTATAGACTATCGGGCCCAATCTTTTTAAAAAGTTCATCTCTTGACCCTGACTGATGTGGCTCAGCTGGTTGGGTGTCATTCTGCGAAGCGAAAGGTCGCTGGTTCCATTCGGGGTCAGGGCCTGTGCTTGGGTTTGCGGCCTGGCCCCAGGTCGGGGGCTCAAAAGAGAGACAGCGGATCGATGTTTCTCTCTCACACTGATTTTTTTCTCCTTCTCTTTCTCCCTCCCTTCCCCTCTCTCTAAAAATAAAGAACTTTTTTTTTTAGAGTTCACATCTTGGATAGGGAGATTATTCTAGATTCCGAAAGACTAAACATGATAACCAAATGCAACATGTGAAACTTAATTGATGCTGCTTCAAGAAATCGGTTGTAAAAGACATATTGGGGAATGATTGTAGACATTTGAATATGGACTAGAAATTAAAGGATAGTAGGAAATAATCGTTCATTTCCTTGGGTGTCATAATAGCATTGTGGTTGTGTAGGAGAATGTCCGTGCTCCTAGGAGATGCAGGTTGAAGTATTCAGAGGTGAAATGTCACAACAACTGCAACTTACGTTGAAATGGTCCAGCAAGAAATAGAGGGTTGGCGAGATAGGCAGATCAAGCGAATGTGGCAAAACAGTAAAAACTGTTGCATCAAGGTAGTGGCTACGCTGATGTTTGTTGCACTGTTGCTCAATGTTATCACAGCTTGAGATTTTTTTCAGAATAAAGCGTTTAAACATTAATTGTTGCAGAGAGCCAGAAAAATCACCATTTTGCAACCATTCTAAGAATAACTAATTTGGCAAGAGCCATCAATGGATCCTAAAATCATTTGAAAATGCGGAGACAAGCAAGATGCTTGGGATTGTCTCGGTACAGGTACCCCCAGGTTATTCCGTTACAAAAGGGGAAAACGGCCATTGTACCATGGAGAAGAGCACAGACGTCACTGAACCAGCAGATGAAGGGGGACATCATCCGTCATGGGACCAACAGATGTCCTGTGTCGCCTGACCTGAGACACAAGGAGGGCCCAACACCTCTCCCGTGGCATTGCCGCCAAACATTTAGAACCTGCGTTGTATTGCTGTTGAAGTTCCTGAATTTTACAAAGGCACAGGACTGTGAGATATATGTTATTATTATTTCATATGTCTGCAGAGAGCGGAAGCGATAAAGCAAATGTGACAAAATGAATCTGGACACATAGGAGCCCTTTCTACTGCTCGTGCAATTATAAATTATTCAGAGTAAAAAAAAAAAATGTAATAACATCTAAATTAGACCGAGACCGGTTGGGGAGGCAGCTCCTAATTCTGACGGGATGTAAAAACATAGAAATTAAGAGAAAATGAATTCTTGATAAAGTGACTTTCATTTCAATGCCTTTATTGTCTCGGTATTTCCTTCAGTTCTCAGGAATGCTCATTCACTTTACAGAGTGCCGAGCTGGGAGGTGAGGAGACACGCCCCAGTGACCTGCTGCAACCTGGGGCCCGTTCCCAGTGCTCTGGTTCTCTACCCAGTACCTTTTCTTTCCAGTTGAGAATCCTTACTTGTAGGTTGGAAGCCAAGCCTCCTCCACTGCCAAAGACAGCAGCTGGGGAACCCCTCAGTCCCTCAGCATCTGCCCCGCACTGGCACCCACGTGATTTACGCCTCCTGGAACTGTTTTCCAATTGTTCTCCGTGCCCACTCCCTTCTGGGCTACAGACTACTCCATCCAAGCCCTGGCTGGCTCTTGTTTCGTGTGTCTTCACATTGTAATTTTAGCACAGCATTGGACGAGGTGCTCAGCAAATCCTTTCTGATCCGTTACCTTCAGAAAGCATTTAATAGCTGCTCAGAAGAGAGGAGATGGATGAGAATAGATACCTTTGGGCCCTCTAATAACCTGCAGGCTTAATGTATAAGGGGTATGAACCAACAAGCCAACAAACCAAGAGAACTTACAAAACTCATGTCTAACAAGGTGAACTTTTGACCATCAGTACTGTAAGGCTGAAACCCAGGGACGCACTCAGCTGGGACCCGGAGGGCTGTGTTGTCCAGCCTCCCTCCGGCCTCACCGATTCCTTTCCTGACGTCGTTATTTGCCATCTTCAAGACCATGTTTGCTGGTCTCCCCACCTCCCCTGAAAACTTCTGGCAGAAGGGACAGCCTTTGTGGGTTTGTCCCCCGCGTGACCTTTCTCCAGCATCTGCATACCCAGCTCTGCCCACTTGCCGCAAGCATCCAAGGCCCCACAGAGCTGCCTACACTAAATGCCTCACTCTCAGTCTCGTCACAGAGAAGGGCCCAGGAAGGTGGGTGGAGCAGAGAGCTTCACGGTCTGACAAACTCGGGACATCAATTTATAGGCTGGGTGACATTCTTGGACAAACGTGTAACTTCAGGCAAGTCACATGGTTTGCAGACCTCAGTTTCTTCTTCTGCAAAAAGGGGATAATAAAACTAACCCCCCTCACCACCGCCCCCACCCCCTGCCAAATAACTGGGTGGATTGAGATGATGCAGACCTCCCTGCTTTGTCTAGTGTTTTGAAACGTGAAGGACCATTAGGGGCCATCTGCTCAGCCATGCCTCCTTTATGCAAGGCTACCCCTGGGTGAGGGGGCAGGTAAAGGTCATTCATTCTGTCTGCCTCTATTCCCTCCTCCCTATATCTCCAATTGGTTCAGGCATAATCTGGTTAACATGACCAGCAGGCACCAGAGATGGACTTGAACGACTTAATACTGATTCCCTAGGACTGTAAGAAGCAGGGGGCACCCACTACAAAGCCAGACGGCTGGTTCAAATCCCAGCTCCACCAGTTGCTAGCCCTTTGAGCTTGGGCAGGAATACTTAACCTCTGCACCTCAATTTCTTCACCTATAAACCAGGAATGATAACAAGGCACCCACCTCACAGGGCCGTTTTGAGCATTAAATGAGTTAACGCACAAATATAGAGCACTTTGGAATCACTGCATTTCACTGAAGCTGATGCATCTATACACAACGAAATTAAAAGTGTTGCCAGTTAAACTAGAGCATGTCATCAATGGAACTGGAACTGAAAGCACATATTCAGAAATGTGAAACGAAAGGCATGTTTTAACACAGACGAAGCGCACTATTGCTATTAGAGGCCTGGAGCTAAAATATGTGACTATTAGGGTTAGGGTTCAAATCCCAGGTCCACCACCTGGGTGACCTTATTCAAGATACTTAACCTCTCTGTGCCTCAGTTTTCTCATCATCCGTGCATGCGGATCGTGTCAGTAGTACCTACCACACAAGACTGCAGGGGGAATTAAATGTGTGAGCACAGTACTTAGAAGGCACCTGGTACATAGTAGGCGCGATCATTGCTATCATTTAAAACAAAGTTATTCTTTCCAGGTGTGGAGGACGGCTAGCGGAGGAAAAAGAGGACATCCTCAGTGGGCTTATTAAACAGAGGATTCTAGTCTCTCTTGGGCGCCCAAGCTGCGGGAAGGTGAGGAGGTACCCAGACCTCCGCCCCATCCCCGCCAGGCCCCGCCCATCCCCGCCAGACCCCGCCCAACTCCGCCGGGCCCCACCCCTCCCTTCACTAGCTCGGGCCTCTGCGCTAGTCTCGCGCACTTTGAAAGTGCGCGAGCGCCGCCGGAGAGCCGGGGCCGGTCGTTGGTTGGGCGAAACCGTCTGGTGCGGTACGTGGGGGGAGGTAAAGCCAACGCATCCATGTTTTTCCAATGTTTAGCTTTTCAGACCTGGGTGCTGGTCTTGTTTTACTCGTCAAACCTGCTCCCTATGCTTAGGCTCCCAGGAGGGAGCCCTGACTCGCTGGGGAAAGGGCTGCGGCTTCTCCGTGCGGCGCCCTCCCCCTCTTGACTGGGAGCCGGTGGAAGAGGACGACGGCCGTCGGGGGGAGGAGGCGGCCCTAGCGCCATTTTGTGGGAGCGAAGCGGTAACTGGGTGGTTGCTACTGGGTCCCTGGCTGCCTGAGTTTCCCAGTCGGGCCTCCTGTCAGCGGCGTAGCTGGTGAGTCGCGGACGCTGCTCACCGAGAACGCCCTGTGTGCCTCGCTCCCGCATGGCTGCCCCGAGGAGGACGCGGCGGCCAGGGCCCCGCCCCGGGCCTTGGCCTGCCTGGTCCTGCCCGAGCGGGCTCGCGCGGGAGCGTCGTTGGGATCCGGCGCGGGGTGTCAGTGGGCGCCGGGGCAGGGACACGGGGCTGGCGGGGCCGCGCAGCCTCAGGCAAAGGTTTGGCCCGGCTTCGGTCCCCGGGCAGGGCTTTGTGCCTTCGCTACTTTGGGGTCCGGGGGATGCTGTCAGTTTAGGCCGTGGGCCCCTGCGGCCCCGCCCAGGCCGCGCTTAACAACTCCCACTTCGGCTGTCACTTCCTGGCTTCTGTGAGGTGGTGGCCCGCGTCGCGCAGGGCCTGTCGCCGCTGTCCTTGACGCTGAAGTTTGGAGGGCCCCCGGAAGTCCCAAAATGAGGAACAGGGAGGAACTTTTACCCTGTTCCCTTGCCCTGGCTCGCCGCTCTCATTCAGTCCTAGGGCTCAGCTTCTGCATCGCTTACTTAGGGACCCCTCCCCCTACACACACACACGCGCGCGCGCGCGCTTTTGAACCAGCTTAGGTGGTTCTCCCTAGCCCCCCAAGATCATTTACTACTTTCCAGTACACATATCCCGATTACAATAAGATAATTACTTGTCTGCTCTCATCCCCCTCCTTGTAACCAGCATGCCACCCGAGCCCTTTGGCTTCACAGTTGTCATTGCAGTTCCAGATGCATAGCAGGCCCTCAGCAAATGTTTGTTGAATGAATGAACTAACAGGGCATCGCAGTTTTATAGGGATTACTGTCTTTGTCTCCTAACGGCTCAGGCATAGCCAGCACGTGTAAGAATCCAAACAGCCCCCAAATTTCTACAGGTCCGAGAACAATGGCATGGTAGTGGTACTGAGCAGCTGATTATAAGGAAACAGTTCCTTGGACACAAGTGTTGGTCATTTGTTCTCTTCTCCACTTAAGGGAAAGCAGAAGATGTCTGAGTATATCCGGGTAACAGAAGATGAAAACGACGAGCCCATTGAAATACCGTCAGAAGACGATGGGACCGTGCTGCTGTCCACCGTCACAGCCCAGTTTCCAGGGGCGTGTGGGCTGCGCTACCGGAATCCGGTGTCTCAGTGCATGAGAGGCGTCCGGCTGGTGGAGGGGATCCTGCACGCCCCGGACAACGGCTGGGGGAACCTGGTGTACGTTGTCAACTACCCCAAAGGTCTGTTGCCACTTCGTTGTACCATAAGCAGAGGTGTGGTCGGGTTTGTGTCTCATTGTAAGTCATAGGTCACAACCTCTCTTCCTGGTGCGGGGTCTCCTACAGCCCAAGGATTCCTTTAAAGGTTGCTGTTAGGCTAGTGTGTACGGTCACTAGTTTAAGTGATTTTAACGTGAGAACTGGGTATTTAAATAATTATCAGGGCAAATAGTGCTGTATTATTTATAGTGCTGTGTCAGTGCGGGGTGGTCGTGGGTAATGTGTGTCCTCGTAGGGGGGGCGTTGGTAGCAGGGAAGCGATGCATGTGGGCAGGAAGGGTGGTATATGGGAGATCTCTGCCTTCCTCCCATTTTGCTGAGAACCTAAAGCTGTTCAAAAAAGTCTATTTTTTAAAATGTCATTTAGTGCCTCTCCTCTCCTTCCAAATTTTAGTTTTTAAAAATAACCTAAGTTCTTTTCTTTATATTACAAAACTATTGTGAGTTTATTGTTGAAAGTTTAGGGGGGGGAAAGAAAATCGAAATCACCCTTAAATCCACAGCTAGAGATAAAAGTTGTGGATTATTTTATTATTATTATTATTTGGCATATAGCCTTTTAAGGCATTAAAATAATTAAGCAAATACATTTACTAGGCAGAAAGGTGGTAATTATACTTTCTTAACCTGCTTTTCCCCCCTTACTGTATTTTAAAGTCAGGGTGGAGTAGAATGATTTTGGTTCTGATACACCATTTGGGAGGGGAGGATGTACGTTTGTAATGTGTGGTACTACGAAGCCAGAGGTGCGAGTCCCTGGATTTGCACCAGAAGAGCACCTCAGCCGCTTAATTCAGTCCTGCACTGCGTCCTCGAGAGCCAACATCACCCTTTGCCGAAAGTTGAAACATCTTCATGTTTTTCGAATCTTTTTGCTTCTCACTTCTAGGTATAGGAGGCGGTGTGTCTTAAGACGTGTTAAATAAAGAGCTCTAAAAGGGTTGTGCTTGTTTTGTTTAGATAACAAAAGAAAAATGGATGAGACGGATGCCTCGTCGGCAGTGAAAGTGAAGAGAGCAGTCCAGAAAACATCCGACCTCATAGTGCTGGGCCTCCCGTGGAAGACAACCGAGCAGGACCTGAAAGAGTATTTCAGCACCTTTGGAGAGGTCCTCATGGTCCAGGTGAACTTCGCTTTCATTGAGCGGTTTTTCTTTTCCAGAGGAGGAGCACCCGGAATTCCTGTTTTAGTGACACTGCCCTTCATGTCCAGCAGACGGTGTTTTTAAGATTTGTAAACATTAGATCTAGGCTATCTTTGCATTCTGAAACATTTTGTTGAGTTCTACAACGTAAAGGAGTTTTACTCTGCTACGAACAGGATCTATTTCAACATTAATCCTCCTGTTGCTCTTACCTCAAGAACAACTTGGTCAAAGTTTTAATTAAGCCACTGCATCCAGTTGAAGCCGTTCGCACTGTCAGGGAATTCTCAGTAGGTTGTGTGTGTATGTGTTGTTTCAGTAAATTTAAATGGTTTTTTTCTAGGTCAAGAAAGATATTAAAACCGGTCATTCGAAAGGGTTTGGCTTTGTTCGATTCACGGAATACGAAACCCAGGTGAAAGTAATGTCGCAGCGACATATGATAGATGGACGGTGGTGCGACTGTAAGCTTCCTAACTCCAAGGTACTTTGCTTCTCCCTTCTCCTCCCGCTTGGGGAGCTTTTGCTGGCAGACTTCCTTAGAAGACACTGCAAAATAAAATGGGAGATACGCTTGGAAAAAACGCAGGGTCAGGATGTGTTCTTGAAATCTCTTGCCTGGTGACAGCCTTGGGACCTTAATGCATGCTGAATATTTTATGATTCTTTGAAATATTTAGTTCATTATTCCTCTGAACTAAACTTTGTTCATTTTATTCTTTTCTCGTTATTTCTAGAGAGTTACCAATTTTTACCTGGTTAAATGTTAAAATGCAAGATAATCAGAGTGCAGTAATCTTGTTACAAAGGCCTGACTTGTTCCAAGCAAGCAAGACTTGCTTATTTGGAACATTATTATTTTTGCCAGGACATTAAAGTCATTGACTTTCCTAGATCTAATTATGCTTTCATGAACTTTAAATTTTAAAACTGTATTCGTCATCAAAGTCTTAACAAGGAGGAGGAGTGCTAATGCCAAAAAATACGAATGTACCTACTTTTTAATGACACACCTAACATAAAAGGCAGGTAGATTTTGTTACACCCTCCACCGTAATGCCCTTTTCATTGCTCATAAAATATTTCTGATGTCTTTCCTACCTTTGAATCTGATCAGCAAAGCCCAGATGAGCCTCTGAGAAGCAGAAAGGTGTTTGTTGGGCGTTGTACAGAGGACATGACCGCTGATGAGTTGCGGCAGTTCTTTTGCCAGTACGGAGAAGTGGTAGATGTCTTCATTCCCAAACCATTCAGGGCTTTTGCCTTTGTTACATTTGCAGATGATCAGGTATTTTTCTCTTTAATAATTTTGTCCCAGCTGATCAGATAATTTCCCTTGAACTTTTCCCATCCAGCTAATTGCCATCCTTACTTAGCTAAGCTTTCTGACCTTGTAAGCTGTGGGGTATACGGACCTAGATATTTGCGATAAACACTTTACTGTTTTTCAGTATGTGGTGTTTAACTGGAAGTTCATATACCTTTATAAAGTAAACTGAAAAATTTTTGCTGCCATTACTAAAGCTAAAGGCTATTTTGAGTTTAAATGACATGAGCATTCATTGTTTATTTTCCCTGTAGTGAACATGATGGCTTGAAAGCTTAAGTTTTACTGCTACTTTGATGTACAAGTCAGTGGTTTAATTGCCTTTATTTACATCCCTTATTTTCTTATAGGTTGCCCAGTCTCTTTGTGGAGAGGACTTGATCATTAAAGGAATCAGCGTACACATATCCAATGCTGAACCTAAGCACAATAGCAATAGACAGTTAGAGAGAAGTGGAAGATTTGGTGGTAATCCAGGTGGCTTTGGGAATCAGGGTGGATTTGGTAACAGTAGAGGGGGTGGAGCTGGCTTGGGAAACAATCAAGGTAGTAACATGGGTGGGGGGATGAACTTCGGAGCCTTTAGCATTAACCCGGCCATGATGGCTGCAGCCCAGGCAGCTCTGCAGAGCAGCTGGGGTATGATGGGCATGTTAGCCAGCCAGCAGAACCAGTCAGGCCCGTCAGGCAATAATCAGAGCCAAGGCAACATGCAGAGGGAGCCAAATCAGGCCTTCGGCTCTGGGAACAACTCCTACAGTGGTTCTAATTCAGGTGCAGCAATTGGTTGGGGATCAGCTTCAAACGCAGGGTCAGGCAGTGGTTTTAACGGAGGCTTTGGCTCAAGCATGGATTCTAAACCTTCTAGCTGGGGAATGTAGACAGTGGGTGACGGTTGTATAGACTGGTGGGAATTCAGATTTTTCTAAACTCATGGTAAGTATATTGTAAAATACATATGTACTGAGAATTTTCAAAATTTGGTTGTTCAGTGTGGAGTATATTCAGCAGTATTTTTGACATTTTTCTTTAGAAAAAGAGGAAGAGCTAAAGGAATTTTATAAGTTTTGTTACATAAAGGGTTGCAATATTGAGTGTTTGAAAGTGAACTGCTGTTTGCCTGATGGGTAAACCAACACACTACAATTGATATCAAAAGGTTTCTCCTGTAATATTTTATCCCTGGACTCGTCAAGTGAATTCTTTGCATGTTCAAAATGGAAACCATTAATTAGAACTACATTCTTTTCCGCTTGTTTTAGTTTGAGCTCCACCATATGGATTTGTCCTTAGGAGCACCTCCTTTCCGGAGGTCACGGTGTCACAGTGTTTGGTTCTTTTGTTTTTGCTTTTTAACACTTGTCTCCCTTCATATGCAAAATACAATATGAAGCCTTCATTTAATCTCTGCAGTTCATCTCATTTCAAATGTTTCTGGAAGAAGCACTTCATTGAAAGTAGTGCTGTAAATACTCTGCCGTAGGAATTCTTCTGTCCACATGCTTTCTCATTCAAGACTTGGTCATCACACTGCACGGGCGCGTCTCTGACGGTGGGTGTCCCATTTTTATCCGCTACTCTTTATTTCATGGAGTCGTATCGACGCTGTGAACGCAAGGCTGTGATATGGAACCAGAAGGCTGTTTGAACCTCTGAAACCTTGTGTGGGATTGATGGTGGTGCCGAGGCATGAAAGGCTAGTATGAGCGAGGAAAGGAGAGAGCGCGTGCAGAGACGGTGGTGCAAAATGGATATTTTTTAACTTGGCGAGATGTGTCTCTCCATCCTGTGGCTTTGGTGAGAGAGTGTGCAGAGAGCAATGATAGCAAATAATGTACGAATGTTTCTTGCATTCAAAGGACATCCACATCTGTTGGAAGACTTTAAGTGAGTTTTGTTCTTAGATAACCCACGTTAGTTGAATGTGTTAAGTGAAACGATACTTGTACTTCCCCTACCCCTTTGTCAACTGCTGTGAATGCTGTATGGTGTGTGTTCTCCTCTGTCACTGATCTGTAAGTGTGGCAATGTGAACTGAAGCTGATGGGCTGAGAACATGGACTGAGCTTGTGGTGTGCTTTGCAGGAGTACTTGGAAGCAGAGTTCACCAGGGAGCTGGGGGTGTCTCAAAGAAGGGTGGGAGTTCCAATGTCTGTTAGCTGCCCATAAGAATGCTGTTTGCTGCAGTTCTGTGTCCTGTGCTTGGATGCTTTTTATAAGAGTTGTCAATATTGGAAATTCTTAAATAAAACTGATTTAAATAATATGTGTCTTTGTTTTGCAGCCCTGAATGCAAAGAATTCATAGCAGTTAATTCCCCTTTTTTGACCCTTTTGAGATGGAACTTTCATAAAGTTTCTTGGCAATAGTTTATTTTGCTTCAAATAAACTTATTTCAAAAGTTGTCTCAAGTCAAATGGATTCATCACCTGTCATGCATTGACACCTGATACCCAGACTTAATTGCTATTTGTTCTTGCATTGTCTAAAGTGAAAAGTTTTTTTCTTCTTTTTAAATCTAGTTTTTAATAAGTCTGGGTGACCGCACCTAAAATGGTAAGCAGTACCCTCCAGTTTTTTCTTAGTGCCTCTGTGCATTTGGGTGATGTTCTATTTACATGGCCTGTCTGAATCTCCATTAGGAAATCAATCATGCCTTCTAAAAATAATCTGATTTGGGGAGTGGGCAAAACAGTGTTAATTATTCTTAAATGCTTTGTAGCAAAGCACATCAATTGAAAAGAAGGGAATATCAGCGCCTTTTCAGTTTGGGATTTGAAAAGTGGAATTAATTGCAGTAGGGATAAAGTAGAAGAAACCACAAATTATCTTGTGCCTGAAATCCACTAAGAAGCTCGATAGCTTTAAGAACTAGCAGGGTGGTGGGCTGTCTGTCTGTGGAAGTGTTAAGTGAAATGGGCTTTGTCCTCCAAAGGTGGGGGAAATGTTGAATAAAACAAAACTCAGATTAGACTCTCACAATGCATTGTTAAGTATGTAAAAGCAATAATATATTGATTATTGTACTTTTTATGTAACTACTACTTTGAGAGTTGAGCTTGTTTTCTAATGGACGAATGTAACAATTTTTGTGTTGATAGTTTGCCTAATGCCCTTATCTAATTAGAGTATGATAAATAGGTTTTTGCAAGTTAGGTGTTTTAACTTTTATAAGTCATCCTTTAGACTTGTGTTCGCCACATTGTTTCATTATCCAGTTTTCTTCTGTAAAAGGATCTTGCGTTGTTTAAATTTTTTTTCTGCATCTAAGTTGCATGATTTCCAAACCCTGTACCATCTGAATTTTGCATTTTAGCACTTGCACTATTACTCAGCAGCAGTAACATGGTAACACTTAAAATGCTATCGGGGACCTCCAAAGACTAAACTGGCAAGCCTTCACGGAGCCCGGGGGTAAGTTCGCTCGTCGATGGCATGGTTTTCTCCCTGTTTACACGTGTGTAACTCTAGTTGCTGGTCTCAGAAGGCCTTCCGTGTCGAGCAGCCTTCTGCTCACATGCCTGTGGTAATACCTGGCTGTGGGGGTTTAATTCTGCCCTCGATTTTTTTTGAAGTTCAGAAGTAAACTATTTGGCAAAGATTTGTTTTTAAAGTCTATCTGATCACCTAAATGCATTCATTCTAAAAATTTTTTGAACCAGTTGAATAAAAATTTTCGTTGCCACCACAGTTTAGTGTCTGGAGTCTTACTGGGAAAGCAGTTTCCTTATGTGACAAAGACGCTGTCAAGTTACCTTTAAAAAGTGAGTCTCAAGAAGTCGCACTTTATATGCACAAGAGAAACTGGGACAAAACTCAGTGAATTTTTAAATGTAGTGGAGACTCTTAGCTAGAATGAAAAGCTTTGTTAGGTGTTAGCTATTGCCGCTTTCTAGGAAGGACTGGCCAACTGAAGTGGGATTTGTAAGGTTATTCCAGAGCCTAAATTTTGTCCTGAGGAAAAAGAGGTTAACTACTTAACCCAGCAGATGTTGCGTAGTAACTAAAATATTTCCGTTGTTGGGACTAGGATGCAGCCTTAGTCTGTACTGGAGCGCGCTCTCCGCTCAGCTGTGGTGCGAGCTGTGTTGGCTGAGTGCGCTCCCGTTCACATGTTCGCTGCAAGCAGGGAAGCTACAGATGCATCTGTAGTACCACCATTTGTTTCCGATGTCGCATTCCATCTTACGGAAATGCCACATTTATTCGATCATACTCTGAATTTGGATATTGGTTTCGGTTATTTCCAAGCACTAGGATCATCCTCACGCCTAACTAACTTCTTCCCCTTGGAATTACCAGGTACAGACTGCATGCTTTTAAGGCTTTTGAAATACATTGCAAAATTGTCCTTGAGAAAATTCTTGTTGTCTTTGACAATGAATGGTGCTATTCCATGTTCTTTTTGTCTGCCAATTTAATAAGTGAAAAGTTATATCTCACTGTTTTGTGGTATTGGTTTTTAACTTGGAAATTAGTGCCTAAGCTAAAGTATTGGTGTTTTTGTAGATGTTCATCTACAAAAAAAAATCCAGGATTCAAGGTTGTTCCTAAATCAATACTGATGTGATATATAAAGCTCTCAAAGATCAGTAAGAACAAGTCCAAAAATACTAGAAAAATACTCAAAAAACATATAAAGGCACTGTCCAGGAATGCAAACAAAAGGCCAGTACAAACAGATACTGGACTTTGTGAGGGATCCAGTGCAAATTGGACCAGTGGGTTTCCTTTGCACTGGCGAAGATGAGCGAAGACGTATCGTTGGGATGGTTTACAGCCCTTAAATGGAAGCGGGAAGGGCGGAGAGCTGGGGGCCTGGCACCGGTCTTCTGGCTTTGGTTTTTGTGGGGGGCGGCGATGCCTGCATTAGTGTTTCTCAGGTCACATTGCTACTGAGATCTTCTACAGGTTTGTTTTTAATTATTAGCTAATTAAAGACATACAAATTAAAAGTTATTAATTATTTTCTCGATCCAGGGAATGTAGTTAATGACTTTTGTGTAGACACCATATGATTGTGCTTCCCCACAATTAGGAGAACCCCAGGACACTATCCCTCCCACAAACCACCTGCGTGTGTCATTATTTAGAAATACCAAGGCCCCTCCGCTGTCTCCTCTGCAGCTGTCCTTGCCCCCGCCTTCCAAGCCAGCACAGAGCATGTTATCAGTCACCTGCGCCCCTGCGTGGGGCTCCTTTTCATAGGCGGCAGCGCATTTTTGATTGTCAACGACGGGTACGTCAACATACATTAAACTTCTGGCAGGGAGACCCCTTTGCGTCAGTCCCCATCCAGATGCGGTTCCAGTGTCATTTGTCCTCATGAAGGATTCAGCTGCTTTTGTTGGCAAGCAAATAGGCATGATGTTGCTATTGATTACAACGTTGTTCTTCAGTTTGATCAATGCTATGTCGTGGTCGAAGCCGGCGCCGTGGGTGTAGCCTTCGTGTATGAACACGGCCTCCGCCCAGGCTTGCGTGTAGTGAGGGGACAGTCTCTTCAGCATGCCCATGCGGATGTGTAGGGAGGAGGCGTCGTCCTTGTGCCCGCTCACCGCATGGGCGGCTGTCAGGATCCAGTTGTCGTACAGAAGGGCGCCTGCCGCCATCGTGTCACCTAATAGCAGGACTTGCCAAGGAAAGTCACCCAACTTTGCATTTTGCCCCCCATATATACGACCTCCTACAGTACGGGCAGACATTCCGCACACTGGGGAAAGAAGCAGATATACAGAGCTTTTAGAGAAACCTAGCGGTGCATTTCTCCAGTTTCCTCTTTGGGGCTGTGCTGTGAGCCCCAGGCTGCATCCCGTGACGTGGTGGGTGCCCACCTGTACAGGCAAGTTAGAGTACTTGGAAGCCGCACGGTGCAGAGACCTGGTCGGCAGTTCTTAGCTCCTCAGAAAATGAGGTGAGTGGAAATGTCTTTTAGAAATGAACTTGTTTTCCAAAAAAATAAAATTGTCTACACAATTATAGAAATAATTTAATAGGGTAGACAGGAATCTTCTGAGCTGATGCGCTGGGTGATGCGAATGTAGGAAGTGAAAGGAAATAACCTATAACCTTTTCATCATTCATTTTCCTACTTCTAAACTGGGCCGTAGGCCCTGCAGTCCTGGAGGGACAGCAGGCGCCGAGGCCACTGGCCTAGGATTGGCAGGATTGGCGACAAGTTCGCTGTTGAACATTGTTGCAGTGTTTTAAAAGTTAGGATGTTGCAGCTGTGGCCAGGAACCTTCAGGTTCAGAAGTTATTATTTGTTATCCAATTGACTCTTCAAAACACTGAATCTTACTGTATATTACTAAGGAAATACACTCACTAATGTAGCAAACATTTCCTGTTGTGGCAGAATACTTGCATTGAAAGTTAAAAATGTGTCAGCCGAGATAAAAGAACTAATTTAAGCCAAGTAACACAGGGGTAATGAATATATTATTACCTTTCTGATTTTTTTTTAATCTCTCAACTATATGTTCAAAGCCAATTCTGGTTTAAAAAAATTTTAAGTACTATTAAAAAGCAAATTGCATTAATGTTTAAAAACTAGATGTCATCGAAAACAATTGCTTAGGGAAATAATGAAGTTATTAGCTTTGGGTTTTAATAGCATTTTTAACAAATAGCAGAGGAGCTCATGTTTATAAATGTATAAATGGGTCAAGATTTTAAAAATCACTTAATTTTTTATTCTTGTCTAGTTGTAAGGCCAAAATAATCTAATGGCTGACGCAGTCAGCACCTAACCACCTCTCCGTGTGGAAAGGGGACAATGAGAAGTATCACTTGGAAATCACAGCTGGGTCCGGGGCTGGTGCCCAACTTACGTTTCTGCCTACCGCAGCCAAAGCTCTGCTCACCGCCCCCACCCAGTCCTGCTTTCCATCAGTTACGAATCTCTTATATAAAAGTATCCATTACCAGGCTCACAGACTGGGAGTGATTTTTCTCCTTTGGAGCTCGTCCAGAATCCATCAGCCTCACACACGTATTTACCTGCAAATCAGTGGAAAAGCAAAAATGTTTAACTGCATGTATAAGGTGGTTGTCATTTGCTTGAGTATATACCCCCTTGAAAAATGTTGATTCTTGAGATCAGTGGGAAATAGAGGTGTCTGAATAACCATTTTACATGATTTCATAAATAGGAGGTCTCTGCATTACCATGTTTGCTTGCAAAGTGGAAACCTTTTAGATGTGTAACTTGAATATGTATCAAGATCTCAAGTGCTTAATGATAAGGTTTTGACTTGTTAAATTAAACCATTTGGAATATATTGTGTGTTTGTAGTAGTCATTTACTAGATAAGATCTGTTTTCAGATTCTTGCAAATTGACATTAAAGTCACTTCGGCTGTAATATTTCACTTAGCTGTGGGCGAAGTGCCTTTTAATCTTTTGTCCAGCCTTAGCCAAAAATGTTGGTTAAAGTTTATTTTCAGATCGCGGAGGCCTAGGTTCCAAATATCACCCGCCCCCAACTTGGAACAGTTTGCGTACCGTCATCTGTCCTCATTGTGTAGAAGGCCCCGGTGCAGCGGTACTGAATCTCGGCCTTGTACGTGGTCACGTCGGGGCCTGTGATGTGCTCCACCCGGCCGTGGGGCAGGTCCTCGGGCGGGCCGCAGTCAACGACTGATAAGCGTGGGAGAGGGGGGTCAGTGTCCACTCTCCCCCCGCACGGGGAGCATCGTGCACTCCGTCTCTGAGAGTGCAGAGGTGGCGCTAGGCTGCTCAAAGGCGTCATCCTCCTTCCTGCCCCTGACTGGATGGCTGGGGGGAGGCGAGGTCCCTGCAGCGGAGGCGCAGGCCTTTCCTGACGGGACGGGTTGGGAGCCGTGGGCACTCCCGTGGCACTCACGCCCAGCCCAAAGGGTGCAGCCCCACAGAAGGGAGGGGACGGCATAGCCTGGGGGTGCCTGTGCGGTCCAGGCCCACGTAACGGGACTCGGGACACAGCGAAACGAAGGGGACTCGGGAGGGCGCAGCTCGTTCTTAGGGCCCTTTGTCATAAACTGCACTTTTTAGAAGACCCGGAAACCTTGAATTTGGACAAGAACTCACTCTTGGGACACTGCCAATGCTAAGTGACTAACCCTTTTGTGAGAAGGTGCTCTCAGTCTAAAAGTTCGCCACACAGTGGACGCAAAAACTGTTGATGTGTTTCTGTGGATATTAAACATTACATTTAAATAGTTTTCAGCAACTTAACATGTGTGTGCCTGGCTGTGTGCCGAGTGCTCTGCCTCCTTGTCTAACCGTCTGTGGCTGAGACGCCCACGACTACCCAGCAAAGAAGTGGCCGCGCCGGGCGCAGACTTGCAGCACCCCCTCCATGCTGCTCTGCTGCTTTTTCCAACAAAAGAACTGGTGGGAATGTAAACTATGAAATGGAAATACTAGGTTCCCCTAGGCATTCTGTAAAAACCTTGCACGGAAGGTGCAAACACGCGGGCACAGGGGTGTTAACTACAGTAGGGCACGCAGTCGAGAAAACGGGAAACAACGGAAGGCAGACCAACCGAAGGCAGCGTGCACGAAACACCATCGGCCACTGAGAAGGAGCGGCCCTGCTAAGGGCCAGGCCGATGAGGGGGCCGGCCGGCCGTGAGATGGCGAGGGGCACAGCAGTGGTCGGAGGGAGCACCCGTTTCTCGCCAGCTCTCCCCTCGGGGCGCACCGCGCCTCTCCCTGCCCCCCTCCCCAGGCAGGTGACCTGTGCCTCCCGCCCCGCTGAGCTCCGAGGGCCCTCCCCAGCTGCCTCTGTAGCTGCTTCCTGAGCCCCTTAATGCAGCCCACTTGCACCACCTCTGTGACCCTCCAAACTTTCCTAGTTGGAAAAGGAAAGGCAAATTGTGAAATACGTTAGCATATCTAGCATAGGAGGTAATGAGCATGAAGGGGTGGCCCCAAACGGCTCGTGGTAGTTTGGGGATCTGGGCGAGAATGTTTTATGAATGTATATTTTTCCCAATTAACATGCATTTTATCATTGAAAAGACACTAAAAATAAGATAGGTGATTCTCAATTCACAACGTGGTAATGTGCAACACCATTGCCCCAGTTTGGGGGTGGCGTGCACGCACAGTCACCCTCGTCTCCGGCGCGGTAGCCAGTGCATACGTGAGAGGTGTGTGGCGGGAGGAATGCACGCCGGAACAGCGCGTCCGGTGGGGTCGTGCGTGTTGAAATGTCATCTCCTCTCCCCTCTTCTGCAAGTATTTCATACTGAGAAACATTCCTCTTAAAGATCACACTCTGCAAGCAAATAACTGTCCTACTAGCTTGGTTCCGCTTTAACGCATCTAGAGTCCTCGGTGCCCGGGGAGGAAAGGCGGATCCGGGGTTCGAGCCCGGAAAAACAGAGCCCTTTTTAAACGGAACCAGGAGGGGCAACGGGGGCAACGGCGGCAGCAGCGGCGGCGGAGGGGGCTGGGGGCTGTGCTCACGTGACCGTACTGCTGCATTCGGGCACCGGTTTGTCCCAAGATCCGTCTTTCTGACAGACTGCGGCAAATGATTCCAGGGGCAAGTGACCCTAAAGAGGGGTGCAGAAAGCACTCGTTTTCCGGTTTCTGTCAGAAGTTCACTCCCCGAAGCTAAGCCCCCGCAGTTGTTCCTCTTCCAGGCTTTCACCGGAGGCCCCAGGGGAGCGATGCGCCCACAGGGCCCGGCGCTCACAGCCCAGCACTGCCTCCGAGCAGGTGCGAACCTCACCTGTGCTGCACAGGGCACCTTCCCAAGTGTGCTGGCATTTTAGGAATCAGATGCGGACCTCTACAATGAACGACCTGGTTTTTGCTCTCCACTTCACTCTGAGGACACAGCACCCCTCGGACCCCTGCCGAGCCTCCGCCACCTCTCTCCTCTGTGAAGTGCCGCAGGGAGGTGGTCGGAGCTGCAGGGAAGGCAGCCTCGGGAGCCGCTGAGCCCTGTGGCCCTTAGCTGGGGGAAAGCTACAGAAGCGCTTTCCTACGCTTCACGTGGGTGTTCTCAGTCAGTTTTCATTGCTAGTACTGCTTCCAGAGGAACGTTTGGACTTACTGAAATAATGCTTTTCTAAAATCAGACTCAGTGAAAAGATGCCTGCAGCAGCTTTGTGCTTCAAAGGAGAGCAGCGTGATTTTTTTTTTAACTTAAAAAAATTTTTTTTGGATTTCTTTTCTTTCAGAGAGATGGGAAGGGAGGGAGAAAGAGAGGGAGAGAAACGGCAATGTGCAAGAGATACATGGATCGGCTGCCCCTCGCACACCCCCAAATGGGGACCTGGCCCACATTCCAGGCTTGTGCCCTGACTGGGAATCAAACCAGTGACCTTTCAATTTCCAGGCTGACTCTCAATCCACTGAGCCACACCGGCCAGGGCCAGGGTGATTAAAAAAAAAAACAAACAAACAAACAAAAAAAAAACACTCAAGGGGGAAGGGAGGGAAGGAGGTAAAAGGGGTCCTTTTTAAAATCGCAATGGGAAAAAATACAATGAAAAATAAAATGAGCAACCAAACAAGTTTGCAGTCCAAGGAGCTGTGGGAAAGAGCCCACCCCAAAAGTTTACAGGGTGGGAAAAGAGCCTCCCGCCCCCCTGTATTCTCTGTGTTGTCCCTCCACAGGCCCGGACTACGTACCCCCGCTGTCCTTTCACTGTTACTCCGGGTGCTTTTTACCACCGGGATTCGGTGACAGTTTTGAAGAACAGAAAGAGGACATGTGAATCTCCTACCTATGCCCCTAAAACAATCCACTAAGCATTAAAAAAAATATTATCCTCCATCTCCCTCAACAGTGGCTGCTATTTAAAACTTTGCAGAATATACTATTTCCTAGCACCGCTTAATTTTTTGTGGGCCCAGGAGTTGTTTCACGTAAACATCATCCTAAGAATGAAAAATTCTCCATAGTCATCCTTCCTCCCAGTAAACATCGCCTCTTAGACATTTATTTAGTATAGACAAAAACCAAACCAAAACAAAACAAAAAAAACAAAAAAACTCACCATGCTGGACAATGGCTATTTTCCCCACTTTCCTTTCATGTGTTTGCAGACCAGAATAAGTATACATTTAAAAACTGTCATGATCCACCCTGGCTGGTGTGGCTTGGTTGATTGGAGCATCATCCCATAAACCAAAAGTTTGAGGGTTTGATCTCTGGTCAGGGCACATACCTAGGCTGCAGGTTCGATCCCCCGTCAAAGCCTGTGTGGAGGCAACCAACTGATGTCTCTCTCTCCCCCTCTCCCTCCCTTCCTCTCTTTCTAAAAATAAGCAACAAAGAAATAATGTCCTCAAGTAAGGACAAAAATAAAATACAATTTGCACTTTTAAAAAATTAAATAAAAACTGTCGATCAGCCTGGCCGGTGTGGGTTGGGCTTTACCCCATAAAGTGAAAGGTCTCCCATTCGAGTCTTGGTTGGGTCACACGCCTGGGTCCTGGGCCTTGTCCCTGGTTGGGGTGCATGTGACAGGCAGCTGACTGATGTTCACATTGATGTTTCTTTTCCTCTCATTCTTCCTCCCTTCCCCTCTCTCTAAATAAATAAAATCTTTTAAAAAGCAAAAAAAAACAAAAAACAAAAAAAACAAAAAAAAAAACCTATCGCGATGACGGCGCACTTAAAGTTGTGTTAACTCACTTGCAGAAGTTCGTAGCCAGTGTCGCAAAAGACGGAGAAGCTGTCTTTCAGGATGTACTTGTCTTGCGCAGGTACGACGTGGCCATTAGGTGGCGCCACCGGATCAGGGCAAGGCAGAGCTGCGCGGAGGAAACCAGGCCGTGGGTTCTGATGGGTCCATGGCAGGCGAGTCTGAACTGAGCCCCTGAAGTTCTCCGTTTGTAAAGGAGGCGCCTAACAGGTCGAGGGAGCTCACCATGAGCCCAGTAGGGCTCTGAAGCTTTAAAACCAAAGGCAAGATGAAACCCTCGGTTGTGTGTTGTGCAAATTAGGGTTTGTCGCCTTGCCTGGGCTTCGGCCACAGCGATGTAAGAAAGCCAGGCATGCAGTAAGCTAGGATGGCCATCCCTAATGGGGCGTCTGCGGCACGCCAGGGGCTTCACACCCACTGCTGAAAACCAAAGTGTGTCACTGCAAGGGACAGGCTGCAGACCGCCTGGGTTGAAGTCACAGCTCTCCACCCCTGGTGGTGGGTGGCTGTCAACCCCTCTGCACCTCAGTGTCCTCTGCTGTAGGGTGTGAGGGGTGGGGATGGCTGCCCGCCCCCCAGGGCTGCTGTGAGGGTGGGGCGTGAAGCCCCTAGCATCGTGCTCTGCCCAGAGCACAGAAACGGGGCTGCGGTGACCCCTCACACAGGGGGAAGTTGAGGCTCAGCCCCGACCGGCTCTCAGGAAGCCTCAGACCCCCCCTCCTGAGCTCCCGCCCCCAGTGCTCGGGCCTCCAGCGGGACTGTCTTCCACTTTGGGCTGTGACCACTGGCCTGCTGTCACCCCAAGGCTCCAGTCCACCCCCCCCCCCCCCCCCCCCCCCCCCCCCCCCCCCCCCCCCCCCCCCCCCCCCCCCCCCCCCCCCCCCCGCATTCCCAGGTCATTTGCTGAGTGCCCTCCTCCCTCCAGCAGCTGATCTGTGTCCTGGGGTGGCTCCCAGGTCCTGGCAGGCCCCAGAGTCTCCCCTCAGGGACCCAATCTGCAGGGACAGCCCTGTAGGATCCCAGGGCTTCCCGAAGCCACCGGTACCCAGGCCAGCGGCCTGCTCACGCCTTCCTTGGCACACAGCTCAGGGCTGCCCTGGCCCCTTCTCACCCACCAGCCTTGGCAAAACGGACTCTCCCCCAACTCTCTCCAAAACCAGCAGAGCAGTTTTAGGAGTTTAAAAAATGGGCATCTGTGGAGACTACCCCCACAGGGTGATCTGATCATAAGTTCCTACTGGGCCCATCCTGGCAGGGAGCCCCAGGCCTGTAACTTCTCTGGTAAAACTTGACCTTGCCTTAAGCCAGCCCTGCGCCTTGTTTCTACCCATCCAGGGTAAAGCACCTTTGAAGCGCTTCCTTTCAGACCCTCTTCCTACAGGGCGACCACCCTCAGGACAGCACAAAGTCTTAACGGTCCTGTAATTCCCCTCCCCACCTTGTTGCCCCCCACCTTCATGGAATCTTCCTAACATTCCCTCCTTAATCACCTGTGCATAAAAGAAACTGCCAACTTGAGATCTAGCTCCCCAGCAATGTCCTCAGCCTTGGCTCAAATAAACTCGTACAAATTCTCCAGGCCCTGGCTGGCTAGCTCCATTGGTTAGAGTGTTGTCCCGATACACTAAGGTTGACAGTTCGATCACCGGTCAGGGCACATGCAAGAAGCAACCAATAAATGCATCAATAAGTGGAACAAACAACAAAGCGATCTCTCTTTCTCTCTCTCTCAAAACCAATAAATAAAAACTTAAAAAACTCTCTACAGGTTTTGTCTTCCCCACGGATGGAAGGAGAGATGGTTGGATGGATGAGTAGGTGGGGGTTCAGGACAAGTCACCCAAGACATGCCGGTTGTTTTGAGCTAAAGTTAACTGTAACTGCACGGAAACCTAGTTTCTTTAACCTGGCCTATTTTTTAAAAAATGATTGTATTTATTTATTTTCAGAGAGGAGAAGGGAGGGAGCGGGGGGTGGGGGGAGAGGGAGGGAGGGAGGGAGAGACATGTACGTGCCACAGAAACATCCATCGGTTGCCTCTCACACGCCCCCACCTGCAGACCTGGCCGCAACCCAGGCCTGAGTCCCGACCTGATCTCCACGGAGCCACACCAGCCAGCGCTGCTCCTGCCTTTTATTTTGCCCGGACTTGCCCACCTCCCTCCCCCTCGCTTAATCATTAAGCCCTCAGGACAGCCGAGTCCTGGTCAGCATCCAGCAGTTTTAGAAACACGTTCCTGTCTATTGACTATTGAGACAGCGTTTTCAATCAAACTAAACATAATATATCGGCCTCAAGATAAGTGCTTTATCTCTGGGCCCAGGAAAGTGGAACAATCCCACAAAACAAATCCTTGCGAAATTGGACAGAACCCCTCCATGCCTGACATCAGACCAAACGCAACGACCGAGTGCACCAGCCAATCAGCAGAGACCACGACCCTAGCGGACCCCACAGGCACCGTGATTAGTGATTAGTGATCGACCCCCATACGATCCATTCCCTCTCCGGCAGCCAGCCATCAGGGAGCCAGACCTTTGCACACCAGCCGCCTGGGACAGGCACAGCGCCATCCCCTTAAGAAACCCTCACTTCATTGGCAGCAACCCCCTGCTCCTGTCTTACTGGGCTTCGCCGCAGACAGGCGAACAGATTCCTTCAATCCGGTAACGCAGCTTTAGCTGCAGGCTCGAGAGAAACTTCTACTCCTCCCTGACTCCCTAGAAGCTGAATTAGGGGCCTGGCTCGGAACAGGAGATCAGCAGGGAGAGTCCGGTCCTCTGGGCTCCCTGACCCTCCGCCAGGGGCCAGGGGCCGGGACCCAGGCCTTGCGCTCACCCGTGCTGGTGTAGTGCACCTTCCAGCCCCGGTGGTCCCCCGACTGGTCAGTAGTGAAGACTATAGTCACGGAGTTGCTGTTGGTTTCAATCCTGGGAGGCAATGTGTTCCCACAAAATGGGCCGTGTTCCTTCGTGTCTGTTTGGATCTGAAAGGAGAGATGCCCCTGTTACCTCAGGACTTGCGGGAGCCAGGCCGAGGTGGGGGTCCCCAGAACCAGACCTTGAGGGAGTCGTAGGGGCACTGGACGTCGGGGTGCGTCTCCACGTCGAAGGACTCCACGAAGTCCAGGATGACCCTGAACCCCTCCTCCAGGCGGATGCTGTAGGTGCAACTGGAGAGTTTGGGGTATGGCTGTGGGTATTCGGGGCTGCTGATCACCCCAGACCGTTCGGTGAAGACCTGGCCCGAGCACAGGGCTGGGGAGGGGAGAGGACAGGGCGTGTGAGCCTAGGGGCGCCGAGGGACTCTGCACCGCTCCACTCACTGCCTCGGCCGAGGCCCTGCATGGGGCCAGCTCTGGAGGTGCTTCTAGGGGCCAGGGACCCGCCCCTGTCGCTGAAGGGACAATTTAGGGAGGGAGTTTCTCTAGCTCCCAGGCCTTAGCTAAAAAATAAAAAGGCAACACTTAGATGTACATCTTCCAGGGGCCCCCACACCCCCCAGAGGGTGGGGTCCCTAACACTGAGGTTTCCGTTGGGGAGGGTCCTGGGCCAAGTCCCAAAGGGGAGGTGAGCGTGCTCAGGTTCTGCTGAGGGGCTGAAGGCACTAAGGAAGGGATTGGGGGATCTCCTTATTTCTCAGGGATTTGGGGGGCAGGTGAGTCTCCTTGGGCTGAGGGCCCCTGACCCACCCTCACCCCAGCAACTCCCAAGTTCATCCACCATGGGGCTCCAGCCTCCCCTGGGTCTCCCTCCACCGGACCCGTCAGGAGGTCAGGAAGGGCCTCCCTTTGCCTACCTTCCCTGAGGCTGGGCTCTGCCCTGGGGGGCAGTTGAGGGAAGTTCAAATCCACACTGATCATGAACTAGTCAGGCACCCTCTCCCCTCATTGGAACAGCTAACTCTGCCCTTGCAGAGCATCCCCATCATTGCGGGAGGGGTCTGCCCTGCTCCTCCCAGGCCACAGAGGGGCACGCAGGCATTTGAGCTGGGCAGCTCCCAGGAAGTGGGGGTCCCAACCCTGCCTTTCTCCCTGGGGCTGCTCCCCATGGGCCCAGGGAATGAGGGAATTGCCCCTGGAGGTGGGGACCAGGCTGCCCACCAATGACCACCCTGGGCCTCTCTGCTCTGGACCAGGCTCCCCCAGCCCAGCACACACAGCCTGAGCTGCCCTCTGAACAGGAGGTGGTCCAAAGATGCTCAGATATTAGCCTTCAGGGACCTGGTGGGGAGCAGAGAGAGCTCATTTCCCCTGTGTGAGTTCAGGCAAGTCTCCGCTGCTCTCTGGCCTCTTCAAGATGGTGGGGAGCCCTTCTGGCGAAGAAGCTTGTGGCCTGGTGGAGGCGCCCACCGACTAGGCTCATCCAGACCATGATGAGGGGAAGGAGGGACGGAGGGGAGGGGGCCAGAGTGCACACCCACCCAGCCGCCCCCACCTTCCCACCCCAGAGACGGGCAGCAGCAGGTGGAGGAGGAGCCAGGTTTATTGTTAGTTCTGCGGGTGGGGTGACAGGGGGTTGTAGGCGGCAGCACTCTCCCCTGACCCGGAGCCAGGGGAACCTAGAGGGTCTGCTCTGGAAGAGAGAACAGAGAGACAGGGAGGGACACCAAATGGGGGAGGCAGGGTCAGTGCCGGTGGGTGGGGCTCCCCACGCCCCAGGGCACCAGGTGTCTGGCAGGGAATGGAGAGGCAGCCTCAGGCAGTGGGGACCACAGAGGTCCTGCTGGCCACCAGGACCTGGTGGCTTTGAGCAGACCCTGCCCCCAATCCTGAAGTTCTGTAGAGGGTAGCTTGGGTGAGCTGGGCCTGGACCCCCCCAATTCCTCCACACTGGGAGCCCCCCCAGGAGGGCACTGTATGGGGTCCCAGAGCCCAGCTGGGCCAGGTGCACAGCAGGGGCCTAACACACGCTAATCAGTGAATAAACTGGAAAGGACCCAGGATGAGCCACGGATGGGAGGGAGGAGGAATCGGAAAGTGTGGGTGGATGGGTGAACAGAGCGAGGGAGGGGACAGAAGAGCAGGAGAGGGGCCGCAGCCTCCAGCCCCCAGGACAGAACAGCCACGCCCTTGAGGGAGGAGGTCCAGGACGGGTCCAGGGTCCCCTTTGTGGCCAGGGCTCACCGGAGCAGGTGCGCTTGTTCTGGTGGAGAACGTAGCCCGCCCGGCAGGAGCAGTAGAAGCCGCCCAGGTGGTTGTGGCAATGGTGCTCACAGGGCAGCTCCTCTTCGGGGGCCGCCTGGCACTCATCGATGTCTGCGGAGGGGTGGGCCAGGCGGGTGGTCAGCAGGAGGTTGGGCGGCACAGGGGCCGGGGCTCAGGAGGCCTCCAGCCTCACGGCTGACCTGACAGGGGCCTCCTCAGGTCAGAAGGTGGCTGGCGCCCAGCCAATCACTAGCAGCCTAGGGCCCTTGCCACCCCTGATTACACTTGGAACGAGAAGGAAATAAGACCTTTTTAAGACTGATGACTGGCTGTTTCCTGCTCCAGGTCCCCAGCCAGTGAAGGGAGCAGCCAGCCAAGGAACCCAGGGGGCAGTGGGCAGGCCTGCCACACAGGTCCACCCAACCCTTACAGTGGTCTCATGAGGAGCACAGAGAGGCTGAGCCACTTGCCCAGGGTCACACAGCTGGTCCCTGCAGGAGCCAGAATCTGAAATCAAGTTTCAGACTCGAAGCCCACGTGCAGGTCCCGGGCGCCGGGCTTTGTGCGTTCTCAGCACAAGCTAGAGGAGCTTCTCCTTCCCATCTGCAACCAGGCTCACTACTGGGCCCTCATATCACAGGGGGCTGGGAGGACGCCCCCGTCTCAGCACCGGGCACAGGCCAGGGCTCGGCCCTGAGTGGAGGTCTGGCTGCCGTGGGTATTCTGCGCACATTTGTGTTGCAGGTGTCGTCAGAGGAAGGAGGCGGGCTGCCCTGGCGGTTCATCAGGAATCCTGCCTCGGGGGGCGGGGAGGCTAACGGGGGTCTGGCCTGGCTAAGACAGAATTGTACCGGTGGGTCATCCCAGCGCCTCAGGCCTGCTCTCTGCTCACCCTCAGCTGCGTAGAAGGCCTCAAAGCCGCTGAATGGCTTCTCGTTGGAGTAGTCAGAGCGGAAGGTGACGTCCAGGCTGGAGCCCACCGAGTAGAAGGTGTCGTTTCCGGGGGCCCGCTCCGTGTCTGTGCTCTCCCAGCCGCACAGGGTGGCCAGCACCTTGGTTCCTGAGCTCAGCTGTGGGGTCGGGGGTCACCGCGAGGGACAGCGAGGCCCAAGGCCTGCCCACCCTCTGAGGCCAGACCCTGCTCCCAGGTGTCCCTGTCCCCCAGCCCCAGCCATGTCTTGGTCCTCCCCTCCCCCCAGCCCTGTCAGCACCTTCACAAAGTCGTACTCGCAGAGGTAGGACAGCTCCAGGTGGAAGTGGGTGAAGTAGAGACGCAGGCGGTAGCCGGGGGGCGCCGTCAGGCTCCAGTGCAGCTCCTGGTCGTTGGCGTACTTCTCCGGGAAGCCCGGAGACGCCAGGCGCCCGAACACGGGCTTGGGCCACTGCGGGCCCTCAGGTGCGGCTGCCGAGCCCCACAGCAGGCCCAGGAGGATCAGCAGCCTGAGGTCAGCACGGGGTTGGGGGGGGGGTGACAAATCCACTTAGAAGCTGGCCGTCGCCCCCAGCCCTGCCGGGGAGGCTGCGGGGGGCGCCCACCCACCTCATGGTGTGCCCGTCTTGCTGGCCAGGCCTGCTCTGCCTCCGCACAGCCTCACCTTTGATCTGTTTGTCGGACACCTGGCCCTGCCCCCAGCCGCCCTGACCCTGGAATTCTGGGAATCGACCCCGTGACTCCTGGCTGCCCAGACTGCAAGTCGGGAAGGACAGGGCACTCCAGGAGCCAGGAGCTGGACCTGGTGGGCAGGCGGCCCTGGGAGCAAGTCCTGGCTCTGCCCCTAGCCCTTGGCCTCTGTGTTTCGTGCTCAGCATGTGGCTTTCGCAGTTGCCCAGGCCTCCGTGACCCTGCTCTCCACAGGGACACTCCAGGCGGAGGTGGACCGATGCACCCATGCACCTACTTTTGCTGCCTCCTGAAAACTTGCTATAAACAGCTGAGTCCAGCCCTGGCCGGACAGCCTAGGTAGTTAGAGCATTGGCCAGATACACTAAGGTTGCGGGTTCAATTCCTGGTCAGGGCACATGTAAGAATCAATCAAGAAATGTGTAAATGAGTGGAACAACAAATCGAGGTCTCTTTCTCTCTCCCTTCCCCCACTCTTTAAAATCAGTAAATTAAAAAAAGTAGAAAGACAAAAAAAAAAACCCCTGAGTCCACAAGAATGGCACACACGGGAGAGGAGGCAGCACCAACCCTTCTGAAAGCTGGGAAACAGCTCTCCAGAGAGCGACCCCACGTGAGCAGTGGGATCAGGGTTCAGCTCCTCGGGAGCTGGCGGCGCCAAGTCCTTCTGGAAGCGTTAAGAAGCCAGTCAATTCCGATTTCCTATCCCCTGACCCCAGCAGAAACTCGGAGACTGATTTTTATTTTTATTTTTTGCAAGAGAAAATAACCAAATGAAATACACACATGCGTGGGAGATCCCGTGAGAGCCGTCAGAGACCCCACATGCCTGCGAGTTTCCTGGAGACAGATTCTCACAGGGAGTGCGGGGCGAGGGGCGGGGGGCGAGGTCCCTGGTCCAGCTGAATGTGGTGGAGGGGACAGATTAGCAGCAGCAGTCAGCAAACAGATTGGATTCTGGGAGCCCAGGCTTTCTCCTAACGCAGCTCCACGAACCTGACGGCTGTCCAGGCTTCTACCTCTCTTCTGGGAAG
>PVKU01000595.1:0-33806 GCA_004027475.1 Anoura caudifer | reverse complement strand
GCAGCCCAGGCATGTGCCCTGACTGGGAACCAGACCAGCCACCTTTCAGCCCAGAGGCTGGCACTTAAACCACTGAGCCACACCAGCCAGGGCTTATCTTACTTCTGTAGGGTTAGTTTACAAACTAAAACAACATATACAAAAGCTACCCAATTTTGGAAGAATGGCAGGCTTCTAGAACACCCAAAAGGAGAGTAACCCTGCCACCCTCTGCCAGGCCAGCCTGACCGTAGGCTGCGCCTGGAGTTCCTTCCCACCCAAAATACTGTCTGTTGGAGAACTCGGGCAGCTGCAGCTCGACCATCCAGGCATGCCCGAAGAAGAAGAGAGAGCCAGAGAACCCGCAAACCCGCGGGGCCGGACAACCAGCCCGCCTTTCATTTCCAGGTGCTGTGGGGGCCTTTAGCTTCTCAGCCAATCCCGTCCTAGACCTTTACCACAGCCTCAGCAAACTCCTCCTACAGCCCCTCCCTCCCTCCCCCCAGCGACCTGATCAGATCCCTCTGTCTCAGTGACACCAGAGCAGGACATTCAAGGGTTACCGAGGAAAACCTCAAACAGGAGAAAGATAAAAAAAAAAAATCAACCAATCAATGGAAGAATACATAATAAACAAAGCAGGGAGAAAAGGCCCCGACCCCGAACGGAACAATCATTACTATCTTCAGAGGAGAACGAGAAGAAAGAACAGGAGACTTTGTTCATTCATTCATTCATTCATTCATTCATTCATTCATTCATTCATAGAGTACGTTTATGAAAGCTGGGAACAGTGGAACAAAGGAAGGGCCTAGGGTAGAAGCAGCCATGGGAGGGCCTCGGCAGGGCTCTGATTTGGCTCCCTAGAATTGTTGTAGGAAGGAGTGTTAGCTCACTGGGAAGTCCGAGAAAAGGGCCTTGGGGACAGGAGGAGGTGGTGAGCCCAGGACAAGCTGCCACTGCCTGCTGCTCCCGTGGGGGCCAGTCTCATGGGGACCCTTAGAGTTTAGGAGGGAGAAGTAAAGATGCACCCCTGAGAGGGAAGAAAGGTGTGGGTGGTCTCCAGATGGAACCCGCGCTGGGTCTGGGCTGTTTTTGGGTTGTTTTTTTTTTTTTAAAGAAAATATTGCCCCCTAAACTTTGAGGTAATATTTTATTATCTGGACACTGCAAGTCAACCTGTAGGCTTGGTGTACACTGGCTTTATTTTTGAAAGATTTTATTTATTTATTTTTATTGATTTGTTTTAAAAAAATTATTTTTAGAAAGAGAGGAAGGGAGGAAAGAAGAAAGGGAGAGAAACATCCATGTGCAGGAGATACATCAATCAGTTGCCTCGCGCACACCCCCAGCTGGGGACCTGGCCCGCGACCCAGGCATGTGCCCTGACTGGGAATCCAACTGGTGACCCTTCAGTTCGCAAGCCATCCCTCAGTCCACTGAGCCACACCAGCCAGGGCTCATTTTAAACGACAGCAATACATAAGTGATACAAATGGAGGAGAGAAGCTCTTAAAATGCTGATGGAAGATTACTTCTAGCGATTGATACCCATCCATCAAGCCCGAATGTGAAATAAAGGCACTTGCACGCATGTCGGGTTTGCAGTTTTGCAGGTCGATGCCCAACCCCCTGGCCCACACCAGTCAGGGCGCATGCCAGACTTTTAAAAATTTGCATCCCTCATTCCCTTTCTCAGAAAGCTACTGTAGGATATGCTCCATCAAAACAAGGGCGTAAAACAATGCATAGGGAGACATGGGGTCCAAGACACAGGAGTCCCACCAGGGAACCCCATCCGGGGGAGGAGGAACACTTGGGACACGTTCTTCAGGCACATCAAAGTGACAGCACACCTGTTGAGTCCAAAGACCTTTAAAAAAAATCTTTTCAGTGATTGTTTTTTTTTTTCCCCTAAATGAAAGTGTTATATACATTATGGTGCAAATCATTTTAACATGGAAATGCACGTTTATTAGTATTCCAGTTACTGAATATCCCATTAAATATAATCATGAATTAATTATCAATTATAATGGGGCTAAGTAAAGTAGTAGGATCTCCTAATCAGAAAGTAATCGATGAGCATTGTTTCAGACCCTCATGAATCGTGTTGTATCCACAAATCTTAAGAGTTTTAGAGAAACGATAAAATGTTTAGGGTTAAAATAGGGATACATTTATCAAAAACTAAGCAAATGAACCCCGCCCCCCAAGAGCTCCAGGGCACAGGAACGTGTGCCAAAGAGAACAAGTGACCTTCACACCTCGCCTCAGCTGTGAATGGTGGTTGAGTAGTTGCAATGGCACAAGGCTGAATACTAAGCTAACAAAGATTTTCACTGAATCGCTGAGAGTGTGCGTGGGGGCGTGGGGGCAGGGAGGGAGAAGGGCAAGTCCTCTTCTCTGGGGGGAAAAACCCACAGGTGGTGACTAGAGCCACCAGGTTGAGAAGTCATTGTACAAGCATGGTCTTTATGCAGAGACATGAAGGTCAACACCGAAGCCGTCAGCTTGAACAGGGAAACGTGGCGCCTCCAGGCAGAAGAAAAGCGGACGACTACTAATCCATAAGGAGCTGCTTGCACCCTTAAACCCGGAGCATGGCTGACTTTGAGAAATAACTTTGCAGCTCTAGATAGGGTTAATATTCCTCTCCACCCCACAGCCTCTGCACGGTTCCCGGGGCTTCAGGGGGCTCAGGTCGGGTGCTCACCGACCCTGCCCTTCCGCTTTCGTAGGTCAGTCTGTGTCTACGTCACGTCCACCCACGGATGGATGTGGGGTCCCAGGCTAGTCCAGGGGTACATGTGTGTACAGAAGACATTATTAATGAGTTGGGAAGCGGGGGGGTTGCACTGCAGACTTCGGCTTCCAGGTGAGGCTGTCTTGTTTCTCAAACAGCTCCAGCTATTTCTGCGACCCACGCCCTACTCTGCCCTGCTCCCTCTGCCCCTGAATGCCATTCCGATTTTTACTAGCTCAACAAGCACCGAATGACATACGCAGAATTCTTAATGAAGCCTGTATCAGTTGAGGACCACCTCCCCTTTGACAGGGGGTAACCAGGTTGTGGGCGGCTCCCACCGTCCCTGCCAGCACCCCTCCATGGGTTGCCCTGAGGATGGACTCTGAGGCCTGAGAATAGACCTCGGGGCAGGTGTCTGTGCTGGCAGCCTGCGGTGCTGGGGCTGAGCTGCAGAGGCAGGCAGGGGGAAGCAGAATGGAGTGGCTTTTGGAAGGCCAGCTACCTGGTGTGTCCTCCCCAGCCTGCTCACTAGCATGTCACCTGATCTCCCGATGCGAGTTAATAGTACCTTCCTCATAGGTGGTTGCACAGGTTAAAGGACGTAAGACTCGTGGTGGGCACGCCCTCCATTACCAGCCATTGCATCTTCCTTTGATGCCCTCTGCAGCCCAGGCAAGGCTGGACTTTACCTGGCCTCCCTGGGAGTGGGAAGACCCTGGGCACATGTGACACTGGCTCCTGACTGTCCTGGAATATGAAGGTGGACTGGGAATGTTAGCGTGTGGTCAGACTTGCTGACCAAGGTCACAGGTCAGGCTGAGTTCGCGGGGTGGGGCCTAGGTGTGAGGGAGCCAGAGCGCGAGTGTCTGGCCCTGGGCCACTTAAAGTGTGGGCTGCAAAGCTGGGTGTTTGCTCCCCATCCCCTACCCCACGAGGACTCCGGTCCCAGCAGCTGGTGAATGACACCCAAGGCCGCTGCCCAGGGTAGGGCTGGGACGAGGGAGTATTCTAGCACCACCCCCAGCCTCCCCAGGACAGTCCATCCGCTGGCAGTGCCTCTAGGTTGGCGACTGTGAATCCTGACACAGGAGTGGGCTAGAGGCCCCGTCTCCCAGCCTGCACCCTGCGGGGCCGCTCCTCCCAACCCGTCTGTGCTGGTCCTCAGGCCGGCGGGGTGAGTGGCCAGGACGCGGGCTGGCTGTTCAGCACCATGGAGAGGGCACAGACCTGGTGTGGCCACTCACACCTGTTTCCTCAACCTCTGTACACTGGCAGGGAGTCTCTAGGAATTTACCAGAGGGCACCCAAGAGAGGTACAGGTGGGATTTGAACCCAAGTCTGAGCCCTGGGCCAAGTCAGGGTACCTGATGTGCTTCCACAGGCCTGGTAATCTGGACCCAGACCAAGCAGCCAGCCCTCTCTGGCATCACCCCGGCATCTACCCCGGGACGGCACTGAACAACCCTCCGACCCTCCAAGGCCACCAAACAGCAGCCCCAGGAGGGAGCAAAGCCCTGGAGCAGCCCCACCTCGACCTTGTCAACCCCACAGCCCTGGCCCCTGGGGTCCGTCACCACTGGCTGTGGGGCTGGGTGAAAGAATGACTAAGGCAGCTTCTCAGGACACGTTTGGGTCCAGTTTGATGACAGTTGTGCTTCTTGGTGCTGGTCCAAGGTCACACAGACGTGTGACAGACACTTGGAGGCCAGACACTGGGCCCAGCTCAGAGCCTGGCACTCAGCAATGGCCAGTAAAAGGCTACGACAGCCCCCTGCCTGGGCCCATTCAAGGTCTGGGAATGCACGATTCAGAGCTTTGTTATAAATACATGTGTTCGGTGAGTGAGGAGAGACAGAGGGCAGAGACGGTGCTGTACAGAGCGGGCACAGGCTTGGAGGCTGAACAGCACAGAGAGAGACAGACAGTCCGGCCAGCAGGGCAGGCTGGGCAGCATTCTGGGGCCTGTAACACTCGGTTGGTGGGTGTGCTGGCGGAGGTCTTGTCCAGGGCTCCCTGGCCCAAGGTCCTGCACACGTTGGCAGCGGCACCTGGGCTCAGCTCACGTCATTCAGGGCCTGGTGGGACACGAGGCCTCATCAGGAGGGTGTTGGGTCGCACGGGGGCGGAGGCGGGCCCCTGAGGAAAGCCCGGGCCCCCCTCCCAGGCTTGCCCCACCAGGGGCTCACCTTGCGGGCAAACTCAGGCAGGACGAAGGCTGCCCGGTGCACGTCAGAGTTGTAGTATCTCAGCTGCATCTGATCCACCTGCTTCTGTGTCAGCAGCCGCACCGGCTCCTGGAAGTTGGTGCTCTGGGGCAGCGGTGGCGGGGGAAGAGGGGCATCAGGGGAGTGCTCTCTGTGCCCATCTGCCCCCCCCCCCCCCAGCCCCAGGACAGCCCGAAGCTCACTGGGTTTTTGCTGCACAGCATGAAGCCAATCTGGCCGCTGGGGTAGGTGGGGATGGTGCAGTAGGCATAGCCCACCACGGGGAACAGCGACCTGCAGAAGTGCTGCATGTCCTTGATGAGGTCCAGGTGCAGCCACTGGCACTCGCCTGGGGGGAGGCGGCGTCAGCACGAGCACCGCTGGTGTGCCCCGCCCCGCCCCCCGGGGTCTGCTGGTGCTCACCCTGGCAACAGAGGATCCCATCTTCCTTGAGGGCTGTTTTCATGAGCTGATAATAGGACTCCTTGAAGAGGCTCTCAGCAGGGCCTGCAGGGAGGAAGGGAGGAACGACAATGAACACATTCTGGCTGAGATCTCCTGAGCCTGGCCTGGAGGTGGGCATGGGCCACGGTCACCCCACTTCACAGACCCACACAGCTGCCAAGGAGCCGAGGCAGGACTTGAACCCAGGTCGGTGGAATTCAGAAACCAACCATGAAGAAGGCACAGGAATCTGCCGCCCCAGAATCTGAGGGGGCTGCGCAACCCCACCCCCGGGGGGACTCTCACTGGCACTGCACAGGGCTGTCTCCACCCTGGGCCTTGGTTTAGAAGGAGAACCCACTCCCGCCTGGGCGCTCGCCTGGTGAGAACAGAGAGAGGGGGCCGAAGAGGACACTGGGGCCTCCGGGGGCCAAGGCCAGAGCCCCACGCTGCTTCAGGCCCCCGACCAACCGTGAACTCGGGGCAGCGGCCTGGTCCCCCTACTCTGCTGAACTGTGCACTAGTCCTGGGGGCACCCTCTGTCCTCCACTCTGCGACTTGGGCCTGGGGAGCAAAGGGGAGGCTGGCTCCTGGACTGGCAGCTGCTGGAGGTTGCCTACCCATGGGGTCTGAGGAGTCAGTGATGATGACATCGAAGGCGTCCTGGTTCTGCTTCATGAACTCAAAACCGTCGCCCACGTGCAGGGTCAGCTTTGGGCTAGAATAGCCAACGGCCATGCTCGGCAGGTACTTCTTAGAGACCTGAATGACATCCTGGGGAGGGGATGGGGAGGGCCAGGCTGGAGCCAGATGGAGCCAAGTGGGGCTCCCAGCAGTCCCTTTCGTAGCCGGGTCACCTTGGGCCAGCCACGTATTTGTGGAACCCCAGTTTCCACATCCCCATCTGCAAAATGGGGAGCACTCTGGGACTTCCCTCAGCTCCTCAAGGGGGGCTGGCTATGGCCTGCTTCTCAGCTGAATCGCCACCACTCCTGTTCGCTCCCCTTGGATCAAACTGCCCTGTCTGAGAGGCTTCCTTGATGTTTTAGAGGCAGCATTTCCAGCTTCCACTGAGAGCGCCACTCCTGCCTGCAGGTGGTCAGATGCTGCTGCCTCAGGCCGCAGCTCAAACCCACCTCTCGGAGGCCTGCCCCGACCAGCTCCTACCCACCCTCGGTGCCTTTATTCTATCACCCTTTGCTGTCTCCTTTTAACTGGGATGGGAGTTCCAACAGGAACTGCATCTGCCTACTCACCACTGTGCCCAGGACACGGAGTGATGGCTGCCACATAGCAGATGCTCATTAAAGACACGCTCAGAGCCCTAGTGGTTGGAATGTCCCTGGGCCTTGCCAGGGACTTGAATTAAAACCCAGCACCCAGTCTGACTAAGAACTAGCATCAACAGCACACCTACTATGTGCCAGATCTGCTATTGTCCTACTAAATCCTCCCAACATGTTTTTAAGATGAAGAAAGAGGCCTAAAAATATTAAGTCACTCAGTACAGAACAGGAACTTGAACCAAGACCCCAGCCCTGCTCAGGGCACTCACCTCGTCAATCTCGCACTGGACCACGGACTCCACAGAGGAATGCTTCACCACCTCCCGCAGGACACCCCCGTCCCCTCCCCCGATGATCAGCACCTGGGAGGGGGGTGGACCGTTAAGGGCAGGGCCCAGCACCAGCTCCAGCAGGTCAAGTGCCCTGGGCCCCGGTAGGAGATAGGAGACGCCCTCACTCAGAGCTGCCTGGAGCGAGGGTGTGTCTCGGCTCAGCTCCTTTGATTCACAGACCTGGTTACTCTTCCTACTCTCAGGAACCTGGTCCAAAGTGTCTCCTTTTCCTGAAAACTCCTTCCTAAGCTTCAGGCCTCAGCGAGAAATGTTGCTCCTCCCAGGCAGTGTCAGCACCCACCCCGCAAAGGGGTCGCTCTCCCACTCACTCCCTTGTTCTCTCTCGCACTTTCTTGGACAACACCTTAGGAGGCACCTGGGCTGAGCACTGGGCACACGGAGGGGAAGTGGGAGGGCTTCAGCACTGTCCTGTGGGATGCCTAGGGGTGGCTTTCCTATCACTGGGCTCAGGGCTGAATCCCGGTGGGAGCGGGGTACCTGGCGAGGGTTGGGGTGGCTGCAGAGTGGCAGGTTGGCTATCATCTCCTGGTAGGAGAATTCGTCCCTTTCCGTGCACTGGATGACTCCATCCAACACCAGCACATTGCCGTAGGTCTTACTGCAGGGTGGGATTGACAGTTAGGGACCTGGGTCCCCTGGGGTGGGGGCAACGTGCCTCCATTCACCCTGGGTGAGAAGAACCTCACCCACCCTGTGAACGAGTCTCAGAAGTGAGTACTGGGGGTGACACGTGGCGAGGACCGGCAGGCAGGCCCGCAGGGCGGAGGCTGGGGTTCGACTTGGGTACACTGTGAGACTGTGACGTGTCCCAGACTGACACGTGGAGCTCGGCGCATCGGGTCGGCGCAGACTCCGGCTCCCTTCCTGCCGGAGGACCGCCCGAAACGTGGCCCCCCAACCCAGGGGACAGGATGTAGGGTGGGGAGGAACCGAGGGAGCACACAGGCCTAGTTCACAACTTCTGACAGTTCTGCAGGTGCAGGGGAGGGCAGTGATGGTCCAGGGGCGTCGGAGGTAAAGGGCACAAGACGCGTCTGGCAGGAAGAGGGTGGGCTGGGCCGAGATCAAGGCAGGGTCCCGGCTGGTACGCGTGGGGGTGGGCAGCGGGTGGTCTGGGCTGCGAGCAGTCCTAGGGGCTTGGGGGTGCAGGATGGGCTAGCGGTAGTACCTACCTGCGGAAGACAAGGATATCTTGGTACCGCGAGCGCTGATGGTGAAGCAGCTGCTCCACCTGCAGGGACAGGGCCTGGCCCGGCCACAAGCTGCACGTCTCGCGGAACCAGCCATCATGGATGGCAGCGGGGCCGGAGGCGGCGGGGCCATCGAGGCTGGGCTCCATGGCGGGAGCGCTGGCCGGCGGCGCGGGGCGCGGACCCGGGACTGCAGGCCGCGCGGAGCCGCAGCACAACGGGACCAGCTCCGCCTGCCGCCCGCGCCGCAACCTAATCAGTCCTGGGGCGGGGCCTGTTGGCAGGGGCGGGACCCAAGCCCGCCAATGGTCGCGCGGAAGTGGGAGCGCGGCTACTCGGCGGCCCCGCCCCCGCCGGTGCTCTGAGAGCTCTGATTGGTCTCCAATCCACAGCGCGGCGCCCAGTGGCTGTAGCGGGCCGTCTGTCCGTGTCATCAGGCTAGTGCGGCCCGCTCCGAGGGGGCCACGTGGGACTGGAGCCGGAGGGCAGGGGTCTGGCTTCCCTGGTCTCTCGCCCCGCACGGCGCCGGGTGGGGCGGTGCAGACCCCAGGTTCCTGCTCCCTTCCCGGGATCCGGGAGGCACCGAGGGCCGTGCCCTGCTGGAGAAGACATCTAGAGGGTGTCTGACTCCGGGAGGGGAAACTTGAGATGACATCTCGGTCGGGCGCGGAGTTTCCAGCTCTGAGACAGCTTGAACCCTGGGGCCGAAGAAATAGGAGCGAGCGGCTACATTGTCCGGCAAAGAATTACGTTGTTGCGCGGAAGCGAGAGCAAATGTATCTCTCTTCGCGTCTCCCAGTTTGGCTCCCTGTTGGATTGAGTGGAGTGTGTATTTTGTTGGGGGCGCAATGAGCGTATTTACTTGAAAAGGATTGTCACTGCCCTGCGTCTTGAGCTTGATTTAGCCTTTTCCCCCTAGACTCTCAGAGCCACGAACGTATGGCTGCGGAATAAGAAACAGTTCTTAACGAGTTTCTAAATTTACTAGCGGTGCCCCGGAAGAGGCCGACCAATGCGTATTCAGCACCAGAAAACAGTGGCATGCAGTTGATTTTGACGAACTGGGCCTTGCCCCTCTAAAGGTGGGCGGGAATGTGCTTTCTGTATTTATGGCAACGTCAGGGAACTTATCAGAATCACATTAAGCATGCGAATTACCAAGTATTAAATGCTAATTGCTCTGCAAGCTAGTGCTTTGCATGCCAAGGAAGGAAGATGAGACTGGTGTAACCTACTGGTGACATGATGACAGGGATGTTTTTTCACAGGAGGTGTTTTGCAGCCTCCACTTGGAGGTAGAAAGCAGGTCCCCTGTCTGTTAACCCCAAATGAATAACACGTGTTTTTCTGCTAGTGCAAGCCCCAAGCCTTAGAGCAACGATGTACCCTGGTTGACTTGAAACTCTTTTTAAAGGGGAAGTGAATCTAGATTGCTAGCAGATAGCTTCCTTGGAACCGTTACTGGACCTGGGGTGGTGCTCGAAGGATCACGCAACAGATAAGATACAATCAACCACTGTATCCAGTTACAACAGGCTTCATTGGCTCCAGCCTTGTACTTGGGTGTTCACACCACAGCCTGTACTTCCAACATCAAGACATTTATGCCTCTGACTTGTGATTGCCTGCTCAGTATTCTGTACCCTGAGCCAGACTGTAAGCTCCTGTGAGTTGGGATAGTGTGTGTAGCTGGCAGCACTGGGTCAGAGACTGAGTGGAAGTGGGAAGCCCGAACCCCAGTCCAGGCACCTTATGGAATCAGCTGACTTGGCTTTCTTTTAGGTGCTGCACAGTGGAGCCCAGACAGGGGCCCTGGCGTTCCTGGGACACTGCACAGGGGGACGGTGGAGGATCAAGTCCACCCCATCCTTCCTGCAAGGTGAACAAAACTGTTCAGCAGGCACATCCTCCGATGAGAAAGACCAAACGTGACACCCTTTGCCCTCCTTAGAGGGTGTGAAACTGTCAGCGTGCCTTACGCATGGACAGCAAGTAGGGCTTCCAGGCCAGTGTATATAGCTGACAGTGCAAATTTCCCAAGCTCCAGAACGCAAAAGCCCAGAATAAATTCCACGCCAAAAAGTCCCCAGAAGTACAGGACCACAAACCCGGAAATGTCACCCAACTTCAGATCACAAGGACGAAAATTAGTTTTGCCAGAAGTTGCCATAGTTACACTGCCCAGTTAAATTCACAACTAACATGGAGAATCGGGCTGGAGAAAACCTGGGAAGAGCACAGATTGTTTCCGCAAATCCAGACAAATGGGCGTCAAGAATTCAGGTCAAAGCGTTACTGTCTAGTGGGTAGACTACCTCAGTTCCCAAAGGTGGGCAGTTTATAAAAGAGGCGGTGGGGAAAGCTGGGCCAGTGGCTACGGCCAAGGCAATGGTTTCAGCGCGGCTGCCCCACCATGTGCACCTGCCACTGGTGAAGACATTTCGGCAGTCAGCACTTGAGGGTCATTTTTTAAGCTTTGTGTTCAGCCAGGCAGACCTGGTAGTTGTGAGTGGGATGAATCTGTGGTGTCACTTGGTTGGAAATGCCCATTGCAAGCTGCCCCGGGCACCACAAACAGCAGCCAGAAAAGGGCCCCATCGTTCATAAATGCTCTCCACCTCCACCTCCAGAGCCCTGCTGGATCCCTCTTCCCAGAGCGCAGGCCCGGGCACAGCCTCCGCAGTTCAGAGTCACCAAGCAGTTCCCCACTAGCCTCCCCCGACCTGCCACCCCATCCTCAGCAATCCAAGTACTCCCCCCGCTCTGCTACTTCTCCAGACGCCCCCAGGCCCATGTCTTCATCCTGTGGCACAGTACTCCTGGTCTTAGGGTTCCGCGGACCAGGAAAATTTCCAAAGTGCCTTCGAGGACTGGCATTGGGTTGCCAACTTTTTCTTTTGCAAGAAAGGACACTTAAAAAGACCTCAACCCCTGTCTATAGTCCCCCCCCCCTCCGCCGCCACACCCTTTTTAAATAAGGTAAAGAAACGCTGACAAAACACTAGTAAGGATAACTTCTAAATAAAGGACCAGCATCATTTTGCCTCTGTGAGAAACTGCATTTTCCTCCTTCCACCCCGGGTCAGCGGGACTCCCACTGTGCCCCACCAGGCAAGCTCAGGAGTGCACGGCCTCACGGACAACAGTGGTTCTGGACTTGGGCTCGTGCAGGAACCCCCTCAAGAGGTTCCTACTCGCTCAGCCCTGGTGCTGGGCTCACCCCAGCTCTGTTGGGCAGGCCTGGGGTGGAGCCTGGGCCTCTGCCTTCTAACCAGCTCCCGGCTGGTCTCTCTCAGGGCCCGAGCAGCACTGACCGGAGGGTTCTTGGGCCTTCCCTTACTCTCCAAGGTTCGGCTCAGCGCGCCGTTCATGAAGCCTGCTTGGGCCATCTGCACTAGGTCATTTCTCACTTTTAAAAGCTCCCCTCTGACCACTCTCGATAGCAGAGTCTCTGCCATTTGGGGGAAGACTTCTCATGCTTCAGTGTCTGTGGTTTCTGAACTCTAGGACAGAACTCTGCGATTTTAGCTGGGCACATGGACGCTGAAATGACTTCCCAGTATCCTTGTTGTGGCTGTGCTACTGAGCTCTGGCCAGTGGGAAGTGGAAATGGGCAGTATCCTTTTAAAGGGAGGCTGGGCCCTGGCTGGTGTGGCTCAGTGGATTGAGCACCGGCCTGTGAACCAAAGGGTCACCGGTTCAATTCCCAGTCAGGGCACATGCCTGGGTTGCAGGCCAGGTCCCCAGTAGGGGGCGCATGAGAGGCAACCACACATTGATGTTTCTCTCCCTCCCTCTAAAAATAAATAAAATATTTTTTTAAAAATAAAGGGAGGCTGGGTGCTCTCTCCCTCGTTCCTTGCAGCGGACTGGAAGGAGGATGCGGTGGATGGAGCCCGTGCAGCCGAAGGCCTGTTTGAGTGGCAAGATGGGAGCCAGAGGCTGAGGACCGCCAATCTCCACACTCGCTCTGCACTGACTACACTTACAGAAGAGGGGGAAAAGCATCTCTTTGGCTCAGCCCCTGGGAGTCCGGCCTTCCTGTCCGTCTCAGCCAGTCCCTGTCCGGGCTGGTACAGAGCCCAGCCCACTGTGGGACGGGCCTGCCGGCTGCTCTGCTCCCCAGGCTGCTTGCTCCTCCGCAGTAGAGTGGTACCTGATTGGCCCCACAGCCCACAGGGTATAACAGGCAGCCTTCTCAATAATTTGCGGGAAAAGTTCCAAGAAAATAGGTTCCTTGTTTAATTATTAGTGAAAACAAAAAGAATGGTATTATTCTGTGTTTTCTTGACTTAATAGCCCACCTCGGGATGAAAATCAAATGGAATTCTAAAGACTTAGCCAGAGACTGAACCGCAAACTTATACAAGTTCCATTGCTGCATTATTTAAAAAAGTACAACAATGGAAACATCTGTTTAACAATGGGGACTAGCGAAAATCCCTTTTAGAATGAAAAACAATCTTTAAAAGTAAAACAGAGTAGAAACAGAACTCTAAGTTTGTAAATTACATATATGAGGCCTCTCTGGAAAAAGTCCAGCTATTGTTAATAAAATGTGAATGGTTTGTGCGACATCGCTGTGACCTGGCAGCCAAGGAGAGTGGACTGGAATGCGCATGTGTGAGCAATGACGACTTCACTGTACTGGTCAGTGGGGGTGGTAGATGCCGCTGAGTGACCATGTGTATGTACTGTGTGGCCGTCACCTTTAAAATGCCCTCATTTGGTGGAGCAATGAATCTGCATTGAATTTGCGTTGAGCTTGAACATTCCTCCAAAGAAACTATTTGGATGATTCAGAAGGACGCAGCTACGGGCAACTGGTGAGGGGCAGCTTCATCACAACAATGTGCCCACTCAGGTATCATGTCTCGTGCAGTTTTTTTGCGAAACATCATGTCACCCAGGTGACTCAGCCCCCCTACAGCCCAGATTTGGCTCCCTGTGACTTCTGGCTTTTCCCAAAACTAAAATCAGCTTTGAAAGGGAAGAGATTTCAGACCATCAATGAGATTCAAGAAAATACAACAGGGCAGCTGATGACAACTAGAATTCTGTGAGACCCCAAGCTGCCTACTTTGTAGGGGACTGAGGTGTCACTATTCCGTGTACAATCCTTCTTGATTCTTGTATCTTCTTCAATAAATAGCTTTTTCGTATTACATGGCTAGATACTTTCTGGACAGACCTCACTCATATATATGCGCAGCCCTGGCTGGTGTGGCTCAGTGGACTGAGTGCTGGCCTGTGAACTGAAAGATCACTGGTTCGATTCCCAGTCAGGGCACGTGCCTGGGTTGTGGGCCAGGTCAGTCAGGGGCGTGCGAGAGGCAACCAATTGATGCTTCTCTTGCACATCAATGTTTCTCTCCCCACCTTTCCCTCTCTCTAAAAATAAATAAATAAAGTCTTAAAAATATACATATACATATACATTATACATATGTATGATGAACATGTCACAATTTTATAATTGGGAAAAAGAGTTGAAAAGAAAGAGGAGGAAAGGACAGGGAGGGCCCAGGCCCTCCGGGAGCAGCAGGGGTTCCAGCAGCCACACCAGCGCCTCCTCCCAATGGCATTCAGACCACGTGGCTTCCGCCACCTTGTCTGGACTCGTGTGAAGGGAGGAGAATGGCCCCCGGGACCCTCCTGACGTGGAGTCAGTCGAGCATCGTGCTCCCTGCCTTGGGGATGCCGCCCTTTCCTGAGTCAGGGGAGAGTCCCCTGCATTCTGCCTTGGGGGTGCTTCTGGTCTCTCCGAGGGCACACTCGCCCAGGCAGCGGAGGGTGGCGATCTGAACAGGACAGGATCTGCCCTTTCCTGCCAGCATTGTGGTGGCAGAAAAGAAAAAAAAAGTCAGGAACCAGCTTTCTTCCAAGTAAATTATTTTTAATAGTTTAAAAATGAGTCTGTACAAAACCAACACCACCATCTGGTGCTTCCAGCCCACTGGGGGGTCCCAAGGGTCTCTTCCAACACTATCTCTTTGGCCAGTTGTACCTGAAACCCCTGAGGAGAGAGTATGAAAATGGAAGTTACTTCTTCCACTTCGGCTGGATGTTTGTTCTCAGCTGGTTTATAAACCGATGCAGACCCTAACGGTGCAGAATGGCAGGAGAGTGGTTTGTTTACGGTCCTGGAGAACTGGGCAGGGCAGCAATGCACCCCCCCGCCAACCCACGGCCCGCCCCAGGGAGTGTGGGCCGGGAGGTGCTCTGAGGTGAGGCCCAGCAAGGGCTGGCTGAGCTGACCAAGATCAGGCAGGTCCCTTCCCCATCACACCACACCCTGGGGTTGGGCCCTCTCACCTCAGGGCCTGCTCCACGGAGCAGGATTTCATGCTTTTAAGTAAAATATTCAGCAGAGGTAACCCAGGCTATTTGCCTTCTGACCTTTATCTCAGTGCTCAGAAACAGGCTTACCTAGGTAAGCTGCATCTGAGTTGCTTTGAGGCGGCCCTGGGAAACTGGTAGTAGGTGGAGGGGTTAAAAAAACTGGACTGTGGGTCCCAGGACGCAGCAGCATCCCCTCTGCCCACCCTTTCCCCCAAGTCAAAGGAAGAGGGGGGTCTGGTCCCGAGAGGCTCTCTTGGCATCTTTCCTGTTGAGGTGTGTGAGCCCCCTACCACGTACCTGTCTGACTTCCCAGTTGGAAAGGACATGCTCTTGTTTCCCACCGACTGTTTAAGTTTCTTGGCTGTAAGACATTTCTGAAAAAGAAGCACAGAGGATAAGATTCTGGCACACTGGCGTGCTGGCTTTCCTCGCAGTTGGCCCTTCCGGGGGTTTCCGAAGGCCAGGCCGAAGGGATGAGCTCCTGAAGGCACCGGCGGGCCCCGCTCAGGCCTCCCGTTCTGCACACCAAACCTTCTGCCCCGTTTGGCACCGACTGGCACCAACACCCACGCGGGGCGAATGCAGGCTTGTGCTGGCACCCGAAGGTGTGCCCTGGCCTGCAGCGGTGATTCCCACGGGAGCCGGCACAGAAAAGCACCCTTCGACACCCTGCACCAGCCTTTACAGTCTCTTAAAACTTTTTTAATAGCTGGAATAGTTGGCAGGTATTGTCTGTGCTGGGGAAGAAATGAGGTGAGGGCAAAGACATGCAAAAAGGTTCCCGGGGAACCACCTTCCCAGGAAGGGAAGAGGTAAGAAACAAGCACCACGCGCACGCCCGAAGTCTCGGGTGCGTCCCTTACCTTGCCGGACTGGGCCTGCTTATTCGGGTCAAACTGGGAAGAAGGCTTGGATCTGCTGTTTCCTGAAAGGCAGGAGAGCGAGCGTGTGAGTGAGGTCAAACGCACCACGGGCTCGTTCCTGGGCTGGGACACATCCTGGAAGCGCGGGCCGTCGGTTCGCTGCCCTTGATGACGATTCACACATCACGCTCCCAGCAGCTCAGGGCAGCTGGGCGACCAGGCTCGCAGCCCCGCTCCCGGGAGTGCGGGCGGGGGCTCACGCACTGGCCACTTTCACATCAAGGAAGCCCACTCTGGTCTCTGGGCTGGGCACCGCCACCGTCGGTAACTTGGGCCGAGGCGACAGCCCTGCAGGAGGCTGCGTGGCTCGCCCTGCCCTGCCTTCTCCCTCTTCAAAGGAACAGGCTGGCAAGGGGGCTGACAGTCGGAAACGCCATGTAAAGTAGCTGGGCTCTCACCAGCTGAGGAACCAACCAGAGCTTCCTCTCATGGGAACCAGGTTTTTTCTAACTTTTTTGAAAAAAGATTTTATTTATTTTTAGAGAGAGGGGAAGGGAGGGGAAAAAAGAGGGAGAGAAACACTGATGTGAGAAGGAAACACAGACAGGTTGCCTTGGGGACTGAATCCACAACCCCAGCTGGGGACCGTGCCTTGACAGGGGATCAAACCAGCGACCTGACCTTTCGCTGTTTGCAGGAGGAAGCCCAACTGATCCACCCAGGTCAGGGCAGGTTCATTCAACAAACGTGATCACCGCTGCGTATGAGACAGAGCAAGTGTCTCTGGACACGCGCCGTCACGAGGAAGGGCGATGCCACCGCAGCCCGGGCACTCGCTGGCCAAACTGCTCTGGCAGCGGGAGGCCGGGGTGGTGGGCGGGGCTTTCCGTCCAGTCACTGCCGTTCCCGGGCTTGCGGCACCAGGTCCGGGTCAGTGCGCGGCTGGGGCAGGGCTCAGCCTGTGCCTGAGCCGAGCGCTTTCCTGACTCTACCTGCCACGGACAGACGTCCCTCCCAGGGCACCTGATCTGGCCTCACCAGCAAAAGCCTTGAAATCCGACTTGCTGTAGTCGTATGGAGTAAACTCTTTTTCTGGTGCATCTGGGTCTTTCGGCTTCTTGGAGATTTTGAGCCGTTTCTTCTCTTGCCTCTGCTCTGTGGTCCTCAGGTCAGTGGCTGCTCGCTCTCTCTTCCTGGCAGCGTTTTCTAGCTGTGGGTTGCACACACCCATGGGAGGAAGCGTGGAAGAACGTGAGAGGGGGGAGCCCACGAGCCTCTGCTGCGAGCTCACTGCAGGGGCCCAGGTGCCTCCCGTGCTGCGAAGGTGGGCTCGGTGACGGGGAGGTGGGGCAGGCCGGCGTCTGCGTGGAGGCTGACACCAGGTCATTCAGGAAAGGCAGGGGTCAGCCTTCCAGAGCACTCTGGAGTGAGGGAGAGTGTTTACCGAGGCCGAGAGCGCCATCTGCCTCAATGCCTGCCTGCTGCTAGGCGGGTGGCACGGTCTGTTTACGTAAACACAGTGGAAGCAACCACCTCAGAGGAGTTACGATACAAACTTTTTTGAGGGACAGCGAGGCAGGCACTAACTGGCAAGCCAAAATGAACGAGAGAGAGAGAACAGCACTGAACTGGAAGCAAAGGGAACCCTCCTGATACTTGGGGACAACCTGACAGCAACAGGGGCACCTCATTTCTCAAAAGGAAAAGCAGAAGAGCCGGCACGTACGGCAGCCTGCTGTCGGACGGGCACGGCCTGCTCCGCCGTCGCTTGCAAGTCTTCGACGGCCTGGTCCCGGGCAGCTGCAAGAGAGAGGACTGTCGGCGGGGCTGCGGCCGGGGCGGCTGTCGTGCTGCTCAGCCTCCTTGGCTGGTCCCCCCACCCCGCCCCCCCGTGCCCCCACGGTCTCCAGCGGATGGCCACCCCTCTCTCAACCTGGCGATGCCGCCGCCGCCCCCAGACCTGCTCCGCTCCCAGGAACCCAAACCACCACCAATGGCCTGCCTGCCGTCTCCCGAGGATGTTTAACAGGAATCCCAGCCACAGCATGTCAGGGACCAGAGACAAAACCTCTTCGGCATCACACGGGCTCCCTCCATCATCTCATCCTCTCGGGGGCGACCCCGTCTTTCTAGCGCTCTGCACAAAACCACCTTGCGCCCACTGTTCCCTCCTTTCCCTCACACCCCACACCAGACTCCTCACCAGACGCTGCCGGCTCTGCCACAGAACACCCAGTTCTGACAACTTCTGCCACCTCCTAGCGGCCACACCGTCCAGCCCTCTCCCCTCAGTGACGGCCGCGTCCCCTACGGGCTCCTGTCCTTGTCTTCTACATTCTGCTCCCGACAGGCAGCCTGAGCGACCGTGCTGAAGAGCGCATCGGTCACGGCATGCCTCCGCTCACAGCCCTCCCAGGCTGCCCTGCTCGCCCACTGTGCCCACCGGAGTCCTCGCCACGGGCCCTGCTGGTCTCCTCCTCACCCCTCGCCTCTCTCCTGCGCCCCCTTGGCTTCACCGCCCCGGCAGCTCCTGCCCCTCTCTCTGCGTGACGCCTACTGCCATCCGACTGGACACTCATTTGGGGGTTTGCTGCCCACTGTCCCTCAGGGGAAGGCACGATCCGGTGCTGTCTGCTGCGGTGCCCGGCGCCATGTGAGCAGAGCGGCGAGCCGGCGCTGCTCTCTGACACGGACCTCGGACTGGCTGACTTTACAAGGATGTGAGTGCTACCTGTTTGCTCAGCTGCCTTCTTCTTGGCAGTTTCTTTAGATTCTTTTTGTACCTGTACCTGGCTGGCCAGCTTCCAGCGGTTGCTGATCTATAATGAAAACAAACAAAACAAAAAAACTCCAAAACTCAGCCACCTGGGAACGCTTTATTTTTTTAATGAGGCGACGCAGAGCATACTAGCCTAGTAACTGTACACGATCTAAGTCACAAATTCCAAATCTGGTGACACAAAAAGTCAAGTCCCATGCTGGCTTTATTTGTGACACTTATTCAGGAGGACGAAGCACGACTGCCCCAGGCACCGGCCGGCGCTCTCACATCAGCATCCCGTCCAGCCCTCGGTAACCCTGGAAACCAGGCTCCGAGGGGCGGAACAACGTGTCCGAAGGGACACGCATGGCTAGGGAGCAGTGGGACTGGAATGCCAGGCAGGGCCTGCGCAAGCCCGATGTGCTTCTCAGGGACGGCACATCTCCCTGTGGCATCGGAACACATCTAGGGGCCGCAGGTGCAAGGATGGCGAGGGGCGGATGGTTCGGGAATGCGCCACGCCCAGTAGGGGAAGCGGAGAGAAGGCAACGCCTCCACCTGACGCCCGTTTCTAAAAACAACAAGCTAACCACCAGCGCAGGGCTGAGGCCCGTCTCGGGGTGGGGCTGGTGAGCCAGAGGGAGCCAGGAGGCCCGTCTGACCAGGGCAGGGACTTCCTGCAGGGAGGAAGGAGGCGTTTAACAACTAACACGCTGGCTCCCAGGAGCATCTCATGGGGATCCAGGGAAGGTGTTTTCTTATTCTTATTCATAATGCTGTTAAAAACAAACCAAACAATATAAAACAGAGTGTTTTAAAATTTAAGCTGTCACCTGAAAGAGCCTTAAAGTAATACTCATATACAAAAATGCATCAAGCTGTACATTTTAACATCTGAGTACTTTACTACATGTAAATCAAACCTCAATTTTAAAAGACAAAGAGCAAATCAAAAAAGGCCCCCAAAGACCTGTTTCTTAAAGGTTCCCCAGTGCTTCCGAGAGCTGGATTAGAGTTCTGGCCCCGTCTCTGGAAACAAGGCTTGCACAGAAAGGGCTTTTTACAGTCATTTTCGGGGGTTCACAGACGGGCTTGTTTAAAACAGAAACTGGTTCAAAAAATGAAGAAGTCCCCCTTTCTTAGGAAGTCTGTCTTAGAAAATCTGACAAATCCACTTACTTCATAGATTTTTGACGATGGATCAAACTTTGCGGCCTGGGAAACGTGAGCGCGGTGTTCTACCGAAGGCAGAAACTGGAGAAGTGGAAACAGTCACGTTAAATGCTGTAAAAAGTGGAATCTGGCCCCGGGGTCGGGGTCCCCAGAGGGAGTTTCTGGTCGGCTTCGTCTCAGGAGGCCTCGGTGAACGGCACTCGGTGAGGTGCCCCCGTCGGCGTTGTCTCGGAAGACCTCGCTGCCCACCTGCACCCAGGGCATCTGACGCACCCTGCGGTCCCTCCGAAGGCCCTCCGCTTCCCTTCCAGGCAAACCTCCGTCGGGCCTAACACACCGTTACTTACCATTCTAAATGGGTTTTCAAAGGACTCCATTATGTTCTGGGCTTTCTTCTGCGCGACTGTTAATGGACCCTTCCCATTTTCTTCAGCACTAGGTTCCTGCAGAAACAGGAAACGATCTCTTACCTGGTAATCACTTTGTGACGTTAAGATGCAAGCAAGACGACAGCAACATGACGGCTGATGCCTGCAAGCCTCTCCCAGGCACAAGGCGCTCGAACAGCCTGTAACACCACGCGGCAGGGTATCCGATGCATTTCTTTAGAGGACGTTTATTAAAGCTGGGGCCAGTGAGACAGGGACGGGCCTAGGACAGAAGGAGCCATAGGGGAAAGCCCACACAGGGCTGCTTTGGTTCTCTGAGGCGTCAGAGAGAAGGGAGCCTTGGAGACAGGCCCAGGGGGCTGGCCCGACATGAGCTGCCACTGCCCACTGCTCCCTGGCTTTAAGTCTCATGGGGTCCCTGAGAGTTTAGGAAATGCACGCCTGCGAGGGAAGAAGGTGGAGGGGAAGGCACGGCGCCTTACAGCCTCTAAGGTGCATGGATATGTACGCACACACACGGAACAGTCCTGCTGCACATCATCACTACAGCCCATGCCCTCCACCCTGCCACCCATGAGCGAGTATCAGGATTGCAATCCTTGCTCTGGCTGGTGCGGCTCAGTGGACTAAGCACTGGCCTGCAAACCAAAGGGTCGCCGGCTTGATTCCCAGTCAGGGCACATGCCTGGGCTGCGAGCCAGGTCCCTGGCGGAGGGCATGTTAGAGGCAACCAGTCAATGTATCTCTCACACATCAGTGTTTCTCTCCCTCTCTTTCTTCCTCTCTTTCCATCTCTCTAAAGAATAAATAAATAGCCCTGGCTGGTGTAGCTCAGTGGATTGAGCACAGGCTGCGAACCAAAGGGTCGCCAGTTCGATTCCCAGCTAGAGCACATGCCAGGGTTGCAGGCCAGGTCCCCAGTAGGGAGTGCGCCAGAGGCAACCGTACATTAATGTTTCTCTTTCTCCTTCCCTTCCTCTCTCTCTGAAAATAAACACATAAAATCTTTTCAAAAAATAAATAAAATCTTAAAAAAAAAAAGATTACAATTCTTCCTCTAGGGTTTCTTTACACTGAGCTCGGAGAGAATCCTTCACCCACCTCTCACGGACGCCCTTGCCCAGAGGGGCACTTTCGGAGCGCCTTGCGACCTGCCCCCACGCCGACCCGCTGCGGCTTTACTCTCGGATCAGTCACGAAGGCGGAAGGGCCCTCCGGGCATAACAACCCGGTAAACCTCTGCAGAACTGCCTCACCTCACTGCCGTTTCCACGCTACTCACGTTAAATAATGTGATGACAGCGGAAGCGATGAGGCATTTGGAATCCAGCAGGGCCTCGTCCTCCCCGCTCCCGTCAGGGAAGAGGCCTGCCTGTTTCTGCACCGGCATGGGCCCTACAGGGACGGAAGGGAGCCCGGTCAGCGCCGACTGGGGACGCACCGGACGGCTTCCCAGCCGCTCCAGGACTCCGGAGGCCACGACGTTACCGTTGGTCGGGATGATGCGATAGCCATCTGAAGGGGCGTGGGAGCAGTCGTGAGGTCCAAAGAGAACGTTCTCCAGTCTCTGCACCAAGAGAAACAACAGGCCGCAGTGAGGCACTCGCGAGCGCGCAGGGGCTTCCTGGTGCCTGTGGGGTGCTGGCTGGCGGGGCGGTTCGTTCGCACTGGCCTGGCCAGGTCCCTCCCCAGGAAGAGACCACAGACACATCGCCCTACCTCAGGGCTGGGCAGCGGTCCGCTCTTCTTCACTCCGGCCGTGACTTCCGACTACAGAAGAGAAACATGGGCAAGCTGGGGCGAGTGGCCTGACTTGACGACACGCACATTTTTTCCTCGGCGTAGACTAAGTGCCTTCACTAGACTTCGTTTCAAGAGCCCAGAGACTTTCTTCCATCCCTTCATCCCTCCCGGTGCCTGGCACTGAAATTACCGAGCACTCAGTAATCACTTGCGGAACGGAAGAAAAAGACCGTTATCACGACCAGGCAGGATGCAGGACTGCAAAGGGCCTGAGTCTTCCCGAGTGACCAGGATTTCTCTCTCTACTTGAACAGACAGCAGAGCTCAGAAATTGTGACAGGAAGCCTAACTGTGTTTATCCTCAGAGCCTCTTCCTCTCCTGAAGGGCGTCAATTTTACACCTTCCTGAATCAAGAATCTTCCAAAAATTACCAACATGACTTAGCACACAGTGATGATGCCATTGAGGCGACACGTTACAACTGTCCCAACATGACCCAGCCAAACATGCAAATCCACCGGAACCCGTAGCGCTGACACGGCCACGCACGTGCTCGTGTGCCCATGCAGACATGCACGCACATGCACACGCACCGGTCCCTGTGCAGCGCACACTCACTCAGAGACGGGGAGCTGTCTTTTTGGTTGGATTTCCTGCTTTCATCTATATTTGTCTAAGCTTTAGGATCTCCTTCACAAAAATAGCTTTTCCTGAATCCCCCATTTCGACCCAAGGTTCTCACAGCTTCCCAGTTACCTGGGCTTTATATTTGGAGTGAGCGGTCTGCGCCTCCAGTTCCATTATCTCCAAGTCCACGTGCCATTCAGAGGACACCTCTACAGCACTCAGCGTAGAGTCCAAAGAGAAACGGAAGCCATTTTCACCATCGAGCGTTTCTTCTGACGGTGCCTCGTGTGCCCGTCCTTCCCTTTCCATCTCGGAGACCGCCACACTCGCCAGGGCACTGCCACTCACGGCTGGGCCACCTCCAGGCTTCCAAAACGAGCTCCCTGCCCTGACAGCCCCACTCCCTTCTATTCCACCACTTAACTACCTCTGAGCAAGTAACCAGCTTGGACACTAGACATTACTTGCTGGTGGATTATCAAAAATAAGGTCGTAAGAAAGAGAAGCTCCAGCCGTGACTATCATAGAGAAGACACACCCACTGACTGCCTAATCCCTACCATTTCCTTGGGTCTTTCAGAACAGAGACCAGATCGTGTATGTAGGACACTACTCGGGGGTGGGGGAGAGGCTAACAGACAGAAAGGGCCTGCCGAAAGCCTGTACAGAGAGGCTTCTCACCTTGAGCAGGGGCATGTCTCGAGCCTGCTGGATTAAAAGATGCATCTCGTTGATCTGTTGCCGTACGAGGGGGGGCACAGGGTTGCAGCAAGCTATGATGCCCTGAGGTTCCCTGAAGACAAGAACATGCAAATGGTCACTCGGACAGACCTCAAAGGCTCCCGGGCAAGGACAATGACCAGGTGCGGGCCGGAGCGCCACAGCAAAGGGGAAGGCAAAGGCACCACGGTCATGCCAGAGCAGCCGGGCTGGCCACTGGCACACGCACTCGGCTGCACTGGGCTGTGAGCAGGCTCCCCGTACAGCTCACCTCCTGCAAATGGGGAAAGCTCGAGAGAAATACCATAGGGCTGCTGAACTGCCGTTCTGCAACGGGGTGAGCACAAGATTACGAATGTAGAGTCTGTACTTCAATTAACGTCCCAAAACATTTAACATCACAAGATGTCTTAGTCTGGAAGAAAGTACGGACGACAGAGCCCCTTGAAAGTGGATGCTGATGCCACAGGCTCAGAGGCTTGCACGGGACTGAGCACAAGGCACAGTCTCTGACCCGTTCCTGCTGGAAGCTGCACCCCCTGAACGGCAGCCCGAGGGCAGACGGTAAGTCCCTGGGACTCGCAGCTTAGGGCGCTAATCTCCTCTGAGTCAGCCAACAACCAGAGAGACTAGGTTTCAAAGGGCAAAGCTTCCCTGCGGAGAGTCGGAACATGTCGCTCAGCTCTCGGACTCACTTGGGCAGTTCTTCGGCGATCTTCAGCATCATGTGGTTCGGCAGCACATACCTGGAACAGAGCACACGGAGGGCGAATCGTATCACGTTCAGCCAGCAGGGGCCACTACGTGCAGTAACCCAGGGGAACATGTGACCGACTTTCAGGGCAGGCAGAGAAAGCCCCTTACTTCCTTGTTACGGGACCTGCTCAGTCTAAGAGAAACAGTGGAGGAATCTCTAACCCCTACCCGTAGCTTTCGTCTTCCCTCCGAGCTGTTTTATCCCGCCAGGCAAACAGCAGCTTGAAGGCTGTCAGCTGCTGTGTGTTGAGATGCTTCTTTTGCTTCCTGTAGAGTTCAAGGTAAGACTCATCCGTGAAGATAGGTTTGATGAATTTCTGCAAAGTGTCACAGCAAAACATTCACGTTCAACATCAGCGCAAACCAAAACTGCACCCCGGGCCCTTCGAATGGCTGGCTCCGTCCGCCAGTGTGAAGAGCAGAGGAGAGAGGAGGGAGGGCCGCGTCAGGAGGGAGCAGCGAGCCCGAGCGTGCGCGGCTGGCAGAGTTTACCTTGAGGCAGACATCCCTGCTCCGCTGCCACACCACCTGCAGCTGCACGGGCTGGCCGTTGCCTCGCTCCCACAGCTCCAGCCTCATCTTGTCGTAGATGTAAAGCAAGTAATGGGTGTCATCTCGGGCGTAGTTGAGCATCTCCTCGGGCAGAGGTCTAGAATTGCAGGAGAGGAAACTCCGCTAACCCCCAGGAGCAGTAATCAGTCCACGCTGTGGGCGCTCGGGCTCGCTCGGCCCCTTCCGCTACGAAAGATTCCCTCACCGCCAACACGACAGTTCTATCGACCTTCCTGGCATCCTAACATGACAAGCCAGGGCTTCACAGCTGAGGAGGAAGGGTGGCAGGATAATCGTGTGGTTGGAAATAAGGGCTCTGTCACCCTGGCTGGTGTGGCTCAGTGGACTGAGTGGGGCCTGCGAACCAAAGGGTCGCTGGTTTGATTCCCAGTCAGGGCGCATGCCCGGGTTGCAGGCCAGGTCCCTGTTGGGGGTGTGTGAGAGGCAACGGATCGACAGATCTTTCGCACGTTGCTGTTCCTCTCCTTCTCTCTCTACCTCCCTTCCCCGCTCTGTAAAAGTAAATACCGTCTTAACAAGAAAAGAAGGGCTATCATCTGAGTTCGAATCTTAGCTCCGATACCTGACCTCGGAGGAGCCACCTAAGCTCTGAGTCGGAGCTCGCTCTCCTCACCTACAAACTGGAAGGCCCCTCGCAGGCTTCGGTGGGCATCACAGAGGATGGCGCCCCTCACATTCCTAGCACACTGCGTGGCACAGGGCGGGGGTTAAGTAACAGGGAGTGGCTTTCAGATTTTGTCAGTTTTCCTCTTCTATTTGGACTTTAGGTTCTATTTAGAAATTCTGACACGCAGCACCTTTGTACAAGAGCTCTGCAACCTCAGGGGGAGAATGGTCCAGCTGAGCAGGGGGCCCGCGAGTGCGGCCAGGCCCATCCTGTCACAGACACTCCAGGCTGCATCGGCACACGCCTCAGAGCTCCCTCGCCCCCGTGGGAGGTCCCCTGACACACACACACACACACACACACACACACACACACACACACAGCTACCCCTGCTCGGGAGGCCTGAGTTTCCAGCGAGACTGGCACGGGTGAACGCTGCCGCGGCACGCCCGTCAGCCACGGGTGCACGAAGCGCAGTGTAACAGAGCCCTGCGCAGTCCCACGCTGGCGCAGCACCACAACTCCCAGTTTCACTCACACCAGTGAAAACAGCTCAACTCAAGACCTGAACGGTGCTGCGGGCGGAGCACAGACCCCACGGATGAGGCTGAGGAGCACCCACACTTGCTCCTGCACCCTCGCTTCCTCGCGAAAAGCCAACTGACCGTATCCTCCAGTCGGCCAGCTGGTACTGCTTATTCGATTCCACGTCGCAGTAGAGCTTCAGCAGGTGGTCGAGCGAGTGCCTGCCCAGGTTGAGGAGGCGCGCTGCCTGGTGGGTATCGAACATGTTCACGACGTACAGCCCGAAGTCCTTCTGCAGCCACTCCACGTCCGAATCGGCGCCGTGGAAGACCTGCAAGCACAACCGGAGTCCTGCCGCCACCGCGGGAAAGGCCTTCGTGCGCTGGAGCGAACGCCGCCTCCAGGCTGTCGGAACACTGAGCTCGGAAGCCAGAGGGACAACTAAGATGGGCTGAGTGCTAAATGCTTCTTTTAAGTTGGGCCCCAGCCTTCCACACCCCTAACTGCACCCTCCGAAAGTCTGCTCGCAGGCAACGATCCTGAGAAAGCGGCTCTGCTTGCTTCCAGGGCAGTCGTTAAGCGCACGCTGTCCTGACGGCGCGGGCTCGCCACGGCAGTCATTAAAGCTATTTAACATTTTTCTGGGGGGCAATGAGCTAAGACTTAGCTGTTCTAACAGAGGTTTAGAAACAAGAGCAGTTAGCATGTGGCACCCCAGTGCAGGAAATTACAATGACTTCTCTGAATTTTACTGGGTCTGTTGAAATCGTGACATGCAAAGCACTTGAGTCTTGCCGTCACAGGCAAGAGCCGAAAAAGGCTGGCTGACCTTGACAATAGCGGGGTCCGTGAGGCTCTCATTGAGGATGTACATGTCACTCCGAAGCTCCAGGGTGTCGATGACGAAGTCTTCCGTCCGGGTGGAGATCTGCATGAGGCAGGTCAGCCCGAGGAAGCTCCGGTACGAGTGGTGCTGAAGTGCGCGGAGGGGGGGAGCAGGGCAGAGCGGGTTACTGGGTGCTCTCCCACTGAGCGGGAAGGTCAGTTACGAAGCACACTGTCAGGGTTACCTCTTATTGCCCCCCCCAAAAAAAGAAAGAAAAGAAAAAGGAAAACCCAACAGATTTAACTTAGTATTAATTTTATACTTCCCTAGTGGGTGAACTGACAGAAAATGTAAAAACCTCGCTACAGTCATTTGCAAGTTACCTCCAAGTCCACAGCAAATTCTCGACAATTCAGGAGCTTTTCGTTGAGTTCCACCAGTTCATCGAGGGAGGACACGAAACGGCAGGGCGTCTCCCCCACAGGCCTGTATAACTGGAGCACAAAGTCCAGGTGCAAATAAAGGGGACTACTAAGAGCCATCCTTCACCAAGCACAAAATGAATTAAGAGTTCAAGACACAACCTGATGTTATAATCTACTATTTTAAAGATGTTTAAGGAAAGCCAAAACTACGTCAATAATCTAGTTATTTGGTCCTTCCCGGGCTACTCAGATGCCACCCGCAAACGGAGTCGGGCACGAACCTGGGGCTGTGGCTTCTGAAGGACTGAGTCCGGTGGGGTGAAGTGATCTAGTTCATATTGGTAGGGATGTGCAAATCTGAATGGAGGAAACAAAAAGGCCCTTTTGATTAATTCCATGGTTCAGGGAAAAACGGCATTATCCACCTTGTAAAAACAAATCAGGAAAGACCATTGTGATATTTTCTCTACATAAAAAGCATCATTATTTCAGTATCATTCAAGAGGATAAAAAAAAAAATCAGTTGATTTGCCCTTAAAGTAGGATAATTAAAAATCTTTTTCACTTACAAAGATTTAAGTACTTTTTTGCAAAGTACTGTGTGAGGGGTGTTGTGGATGAAACAAAAATGTGAAATATCAAATTCCTTGTGGTCTGGAATAACAACGCTGTAAAATGAGAGCGGGTGAGGCAAATGTGGTTGTGCATCACACGAAGTCTTTTTTCTGCTCCTCCGCCATCCATGTGCACAAAACCCCGCGTCTCTGGGTCCCCCAGGGCAGGGCTGCCTCTCACACCGTTACTTCTGTGCAACCTGCGGCCTCACAGCACGGAGCTGGGGCTGAAGGAACGCTCCGCCAGGCTGAACATGAGGGAAAGACCAATACTAACGAGGCTGTCATCACTGTTTTTCTTTACACTGAGGGCAAAGTCCTTTTGTTTGTTTTAAGCAGTTTTTCCAAAATGCTTATACTGCCAGTGAAAAATGCCTTTTCCTTATCGAGTTAATTAGTGAGTCCAAGCTTACTGTTACTGTTCGAGTCCCCACCTGACAAGAAGGGCAGAGTGGGGCAGAGGAAGAACAAGTCTGAGAAAACCTGGGTCAAAGTTCTGGTTCTGTGGGGCGCCAGCATCCCCAACTCTGGGGTGCGTCTGACCAGCGGGACGGGTGGGGGGGCAGCAACGGCACCGGGGCCACAGCCGATGGGCGCTCTGCGCGCACAAACAGGAGAAGGTGGCAAATCACCTTGATTCTTTGCGCTCATCTACGTGTTTTACAAAAGCAAAACAGCGAGAGCTGGGGCGCGAAGACAAAAGTGACGCAAATGCGGCCTAGAGAACGTTCAGACGGCAGCACTTACACGTCCTGCTCCACCTGCTGGGTTCTCTGCTGATGGATGAAGTCCGCCAGAGCAGGGGGCACATCCAAGTCCTCGGGACGGTCCTGCGGGCGCCCCCGCCTTTCTTTGGAGAGTGCTGCAGGCCAAGGAGTGACAGCGCATCACACGAGAGAGGCAGGCACACTCACCTGCGGGCAAGCCTTTCCCTTGGAAGATAAAAAGGCGGGAGGGGCACCTCCCCCCTTGGTTGTTTTGCCAGGCAGAGTGCACGCTACTCACCCTGAGGGAGGGGTTTCTGGGCATTGGGCTTGACGAAGATTTTAGGACGAAATGGAGTGTTGGAATTGTCGATCTTCTCTCGGAACCTGAGCTGAGGTCGGATGATGTTTTTGGCATGAAGTAGCCGGAAAGTTTCAGATTTTGTTTTTTTGCTGTATTCTCCTGCCTATAATCAACAAATACAATATTTTATGTCACAGCAACTCAGTGAATTAAAAAGTAAATTCCAATTCATGCCTTCCAGGAGGAGAAGAGCATTCTGAGAGCCGTCCATTTAAGAGAGTGTGTGTGAGACCAGGGGCGCAGAGGAGAGCGGAGGGCGTGATGAAGGTGCATGTTTATGCGAAGGAGTAGATGGCGGCTGGCTCTGTGTCCCGCAAACCAGAACAGAACGCAGATCGGACGGGCAAAAGCGGATGTCAGACGCTCCAGTGAACCTGAAAAGAAGCCCTCACCTTGCGGTTCCAGCTGGATACGATTGTTTTGGGGACCTGCAGTCCTGCGGGGAGAACAGGCTGTTGGTTCTTATTCACGCCCGATGCTTCATCCAGCAAAATACCCTAAGAGTGGAAGAGATAGTAGCTTAGTATCTTCTTTTCAGGGTGAATAGAGTTAACTACCTAAAAGATTTAAGAAATATATTTAGAGAATTATATGTGAGAATATATACACACAAGAGCAGATAATTAAAGCATTATCGATTCAAAGAGGGGAGGAACCAGCTACTCCCAACCCTTGTCAACTCTCTTTACAGTTCTGAACTGGCCAAAATCCCCAATCTGATGTAAGAGTGTGCCGTGGCCCTCCAACACAAGCGAGAAGACCCCGGACGGCACACGTCAGACACAGAAGGTCGGCATCCGCGGTGAGAACGAGGGTGGGCAGAGCTCCTCTGCGCTCCGTGGGACAGACGTGGGGAGTCAGGTGGGGCAGCCCCGACGCCGAGGTGTACCCGGTGACCAAAGGGAGAATGGCAGGGCATGTGCTCGTAACATACAGAACCCACTGAGACGTCTGTGGGCATTTGCGCTATGGAGGAGATGACCTCATGGGACAGGAGGGTGTGACACAGTATCTGTGGGACCTTCATGGGGCTGGGTTTGTTCTCAACAATCTGTGTATTTCTGTAAACAACGTTCTCCTGTAGAATTAGGGACAGACAGTGAGTTGGAGCAAATGATCCACGTATCCTTCCACTCATGTGAGTCAGGATGTTTAGCAGACTGTGGATAACAGTAAAAATAGACTAAATTTTGGTTGGGCTCTGCATCCAGGGGCCTCTTTTCTTGCAATACAAACAGGATTTGCAAATCTGGAAGGTAGATTTATAATAAGGCATACTAAAAATAGGTTCCCTTGCCCTGACTGGTGTGGCTCAGTGGGTTGGGTGTCATCCCGCAAACAGAGAGGTCGCCAGCTTGACACCCAGTCAGGGCGCATGCCTGGGTCAGGACCCCAGCTGGGGGCACATGCGGGCCAGGTTCCTAGCTGGGGGCGTGCGAGATGCAACAGATTGATGTATCTCTTGCACATCGATGTTTCTCTCCCTCTCTTGCTCCCTCCCTTCCCCTCTCTCTAAATAGAAATAAAAATCTTAAAGAAATAGGCTTCTGCTGGGCAGTGATATTTCAAATGATATACTTGAAGACAACTGTGTTATTTTGGTGGGAAAAAGCCAACTATTAGAGGAAAGAAATGTTACTGGCAAGAAATGCTAAATTTCCTTTTCATTTCCTAAGGTACCTGGGTTTCTTTTCACATTCTGATACTACAAAAGTTCTCCACGTGTTAGTTACCTTAAGAGTAAAGTGCGATACTCACCACTCTTTCCAGAATAACATCATTAGTATCAACTAGTAAATCGAACTTGTCCTCCAACTCAGTCACTTTACTTCGATCCTTGATGTTGCTTCGGCACCCGTGGTACTGCATTACCCTGCTCATGCTAAGGACAAGAAAGCCAAGATTCGTTTCTGCACTTCTATTAATTTTTCTACAATCTGGGGGAACGCTTGAAAGGCTTGGCTAGGACTACTCCCAGTATTTTATGATCAAACTTGGACTCTACTGAAAACATTGGTGGCTTTGGGCAATTCACTAAATCTCACAAAAAACTCATCTGCTAACTGAAGGAGTGGAAGAAATTACCTCAAAGCTGCCTTTAAATTCTAAAATATGTGTAAATAACGTACTCTGCAGTCACTGTTTTAACATGAACTCTAAAACATTCTCTAAATATGTCATGCGCCAGCTAGACAAAAATCCTTGTTTGTGTACTTATTAGAAAGCTAAAACTTGTTACTCTGTGAGTTGTATGAGAGAATCTTGGTTCTAGGTTTTGAAGTCCTATACTAATCAAAAAAGATTCATTGTCTATAAGTGCGGAAGTCCATACATTTTAAAAATTAAACTCAAAATTTACCAAGTAACGTTTCCCTAACCAAAATACATTGTTTCATTTTTATATTTCCTAGCTCTCTAGAGCACAAAAAATTATGGTAAAAAAAAAAAAACAAATTTTAGGAAATTATATGCATTACTTTCAACATGAAACCCCACCTCCCCCTGGCATTTAGTACTTACCACTGAAGCAACCTATCTCCCTGGGTTTCACAAAATGCCTGGAAGCCAGGAAAACTTCTGTAAAAATCGTACTCGTCGCCACACTGTGGCAGGCCCCCAGATGCCTTGGTGACTGCCACTACTGACCCAAGAGCAAACTGTCAAAAACCAGAAAAACAAGCATGTTTCAAACATGGATCCCCATTCCTTCAGAGACTTGTGTTTTCAATGTCTACTATATATAACACACTGTGCTAGATGAAGATGCGCAATCCTACACACTCATTTGGAGCAGATTTTACCCCAGGCCCTGAGGATACAATGTGGAGCATGAAACCAAGTTCTGGAGCTTACATTCTTGTGAGAGTGGTGGGAGAAAGAGCAAATACATACATAATATGACTACTATTCAAAATGGCATGGGCTTGAATCGTGACTCTGCTACATGTTAACTGTGATCTTGGGTACATTATATTATTTTATTGTTTTGGATCTTAGCTTCCTCCTCTGAAAAACAGGCAATGAAATGAAAGTGCCTACCCCATAGAAGTGAGAGGATTAAATGAACTAATAAAATCACTTAAGATAGTACCCGACACATAAATGCTATCATTACTATTACTACTCAAATTCAGATGCCTGAGTTTCCTACAGGAGTTTATTTTTGTGTTTTCATTTGGGCAAGCATCTAAAAACAACATATAGCCCTGGCCGGGTGGCTCGGTGGTTGGAGCGTCATCCTGTACACCAAAAGGTTGTGGGATCGATCGCTGTTGGGGCACATAAGGGAGGCAACCAATCAATGTCTGTCTGTCTGTCTCTGTCTCTAAAATCAATATACATATCCTCGGGTGAGGATTTTTAAAAAGTGTAAAAACGAAAGGAACATAGCCTAGATCAGGGGCATCCAACCTGTGGCCTGTGGGCCACATGCAGCCTTGGGATGGCTGTGAATGAGGCCCAACACAAAACTGTAAATTTACTTAAAACAATATGAGATTTTTTTGTTTGTTTTCATTAGTGTTTGTGCACTTAACCTGTGGCCCAAGACAACTCTTCTTCTTCCAGTGTGGCCGAGCGACGCCAAAAGGTTGGACACCCCTGGTCCAGATCCTTTGGATGACCAATTGGTAACCGCTACTGCCCACGACTGGACTTCTGTTTACGGTTCAGTTAGTGCCAAGTCGCCCGCTATTTTAATTGTCACGAGGAAAAAACCTGAAGTGGCTGTCGTACATAACAGATGGTTGGCCGGCCATGTGAAGGGCAAATGACTGCACCACTGAGTTGTGTAGTAAATGTTTTCCCTGGAGGAAGGGAGAAAGCAAGCGGGAACTTGACTCGCGGTGGGACGCACTGCAGCTCGTAAGCTTGAGCGCTCCGAGTCAGGACCATGGCTAGGGGTCCCGGAACTATGCAAAGCCAAGTCCGTGAATTCATAGCAGCATCTGCCACTAAGAAATCAGATATGATGCGAGCGGAGTTTTGGGGAATCTGTAGTGCTAACTTACAAATTATTTTTGTCTCATGGTTTTGTAAGAGCCACGCGCGAGCCATTTAAACCCAGTTTTATGTTTGTTCCTACTCGAGCCGCGTTACGCAAGTGGCTTAAGAACCCTCTCCGAGTTCCTTCGAGGAGGCATTGATAACTGTGCTAGGGTACCCGGAGCAGGGAGGTTCGGGGCGACTTGAACAGGTGACGTTAAACCCAGGTTTGGGGATGATGCAGGGCGGGAGCTCGGGAGGGGAGGCTGCAGAGGCCGGCACGGGAAACGGAAAGCTGCCAAGCCCCTCCGGAGAGTTGGCTGGGGGCCTCAGCCCGGGGCAGGGGCGAGGTCGCGAGGGCTGGGGCATCGGGATGACAAGGAAGCTCTTACCCCTGTGGAGAGGGCTCTCCACAATCAGGGGTGCATGGTTCACCTGGGAGGACGAGAATCCTGGGACGCGGGGCGACCCTCTGAGTCTGCGGGAGACACTGTCCGCGGAGGGTGAAGGGAGACATTGTGCCCGGCGCCCAGGGCTCTGCTGAGGAGCACCCGGGGCTCCGCCTCAGTGCGCGCGCGGCCTGGAGGGCGGTCGCGGAGACGGCCCGGGGCTGCTTCCGTTCTACCGCGGGCGCCCCCCGGAGCCCCCAGACACCACGAACTCACCTTCACGAAGCTGTCTGCGTCCGGAAAGCCAGGGAGCACCATCTCCTCATCCGACTTGGCCTCACTCGTGGCGGATGGGGCCTTGGATTCCCGGGGACTGGGAGGCGCCATTTTTTCCGCCTGCACCGTTCTTCTCGCGAGAGTGCTTGGGTCGGATGGGACGTGAGCACACCACGCATGTGCAAAGGCAGTGTTCTTGAGGGAAGGTCTTGGAGGAGCGTGAGTTGGGCTGCGAATCCTGAGTTGCTTGCCCCGCAGGGAACTTTACATTTTCTTTAACCTCATACCTTGTCATCCCAACAACCCTGTGATTTAGGGTGCGACCCGGAAAATCCAGTTATCCTCATATTTAAAGGCAGCTCTTCCCAAGCCCTGGTTTGTGTCGCCTTCACCCTCTTGATTTTGGCTCTTTGCATCATCCAGCCTTTTCCTGGCTACGCGTTCATTCCTAACGGCGTCCTCACCTGCAGGCATCTCTCCCAGCGAAAAAGACCAAACAAAAAACAACCCTCTGCCCCACATCTCCTTCCAGCCACCATCCCATTTCTCTTTCCCCTTGTAGGCAAATCACTGGAAAAAGCATCCAGATGTGAGGGGAACTCAGGCGTTAAAGATGTTAGCTTCAGTTGATAGGCTTAAGTGATTAATGCGCGGGGGAAGCTGTTATGCCGAGAGCTGGGATGCACGAGCATTTGACTCCAGGAGGTCCAGGAGCAGGTCAGCCTCTGCGCCCAGGGAGATGGTACCCGAATTGCTGATCGACAGATAAGTACTAGGAAAATGGACCTGGGGCTGCGACTCTTGTTCTCTACCTATGCTTTCTTCTCCTTGTAAAAAGGTCGGCTCAAGATGAGATGTTAGGACCACCATCTTCCAGAGTCTGTAATCTGCCATTTTCTCAGATCGAAGGCGTCTGAATAAAGCCGTAGTACTCAACCC